>JAYJMA010059614.1:0-10654 GCA_036873895.1 Parotocinclus cabessadecuia | reverse complement strand
AATACTTAAAGACGATGGGAATAAATATCACTAAGATAAAACCTGCTGTGATTTTCTAATTAGCAGTAGAAAGAGGTGGTAATTTTGTTCAAGAGAAAGCCCAGCTTGTGTAAAAAATTTTTTAAAAGGATTTTCCTCAGAATTTCCCATATAACACTTGTGCGCATGTATGATTATTTTTGTATTACAATATTGTTTTGGTTATGAGCTGAAATATATCAAAATATGTATGATACAAAATGTGTTAACAATCCACTAAAAAAATAAACACAGGTACAATAAAAGTTAAACCCTTCTGCTCCAAGCAAGAAATTCTCATTGTAATGCAGTACCGTAAATAAGAATGTTATATTGAGATTTCCATTTACACCATTACACCTTATCCAGAGTGACTTACAAATGCGCTTTGTATTCTTCTTAGTAAACCAAGCCTTATGTTAGTACAAACAGGCAATAACCTAGGATCACAACCGAAGAAGGACCAGCTAAGATCTGGTGTAAGTAAAATCAACACACAAGAAAACTTGGGTATATTAAAAAACAGATGAGCCATTGCATTTTGAATCAGTTGCAGGGGTCCGATGGTATGGAAGACCAGCCAGAAGAGCATTGTGGTTATCTTGATTGTGGGTGGCTTCCCTGGAGAGGAAAGGTCAAATTCTCCTGATATTTTGGAGCAGGTACCTACATGAATGGGTCAGTTTGAAAAGTATGGCGCAGAAAAGATAATCTGGATATCAAAAATAACTCCAATATTTATTGCATTCTCCGAAGGTGTGATGGACGGGTTCAACTGGGAGATGGCAATATCTTAATTTATTATTTTGAGCAATCTATTGTTATTTATTGAGAAGTTGAAGAACGACATTTGTAGAAATAGCGGAAGAACTGTGTGGAGTTTGTGTGGACCTGAGGCAGATTTTCCCAGCTTTCTTCTGTTCTTCATGTGTCTTGGTGGCAGTCACATCCGATGAGATTGTTTTAAGGAGAGCATGATAGTGCTGAAGTTCTTCATCAAGCTTGGATTTCTTCCTTTTTCTCTCAGCAGATTTAAACTCTATTCCAGATTCACACGGCACATCTTACTGCCAAGGGACAGGGCAAGAAGATTGTCGTGGTCTGGAGACCATAGAAGGGAAGAAACTCTGTTAACCATCCAACTATTTGATAAAGTCACCTAGTGGGCCAGGTGGCCGGGAGACAACAATGATATGCAGGTTTATGGGGAATGTAAGAGTGACAGCATGACATTTGAATGATGAGATTCCAAGATGGGAAAGTGCTAGTGATGTAAAACTCACTTCCTTTATAAAAGCAAAACTGTGCCACCACCTCTTTCAGATGTCCATGGTGAGTGGATGAAGGAGAAGGCAGAAGACAGAGCTGCTGAAGTAGCTAAGTTTTTAGGAGTAAAGTTGAGTGAGTAAACAGCTAATAAACCTGAAGATAATCCTACAAAAAAGGCATATTCCATGTTTCTTGTTAAAGTTGTTTTATGCAGGTTAAATCTGATGTGTTTTACCTAGAACAGTTGAAAAGAAAACTGTTCCTCTTAATATTCTATTTAGCATGATTAATTGCATGCATCATGTATAATTAGCACATATAATTTGTATAATTTAGTAGATTAGCTGTAACACGCTACATTGCTTGTCTTTATGTTGCTCAGATTCCTCAATAATATGGAAAAAACATTATTTTAGTAACTCTTTACAGAAAGGACAGGCAACATTAGCCTTGAATTAGCTGTTAAATCAAATAAATTACATCTGAAAATAAATTGTTACTTGGTTGTCCATATTAAATCTGCCTATCCAAAAAATTCAGTTCAACTGCAGCAAACTGGTAAGTTTGGTCTGAAGTTCTCAAGAATTGTGCAACCCTTTTTCTGTTGTCTATGCCTTACAGCCAAGCAAATAAACATTTACATCTCAACAAGAAAGGCCAGCAGGAAGTTTACCCCAAGAATGTTATGTACAAGTAGCTCTGCAAGTTGAGTCTGAGTTGAGAAAATCAGAAACAGATTTGTATAACAAGAACATATTTTTCTAACAAGAAAATAAAAAGATGTAATTATTTTGTAATACACTACATCCATGTTATTCATTATATATGATATTTAAGTAGCCTAACATTGTTATTGTGTATATATATATTTAGTCTAAGTAAAACTAAGGCAGTATAACTTTAAAGCGGTCCCTGAGATCTATGTTATTGAAATGTGGTAGAACTTAGATTTAGCAGAATGCTTCTTCTTTAGTAAAAGTCCTGCATGGAAATTAATGGTGCTTCACATAACTGAAGAGTAGAATTCCAGATTTGCAGAATGGTAAATGGTTATTCTGTTTGAATTGATTGTTAACATTCAAGACTGAGACATTTTACTCAGCTGGACACGTCATCCATTTCCGAGTGCACCCTACCCCGAGACCAGAATGAGACCAAATACAAATGTGACTGAGATCGACACAAGGTCAAGACTACTGTTTTATGGTGACAAAACCAAGACTGGATCCAAGGACTACATTTAGAGAGTGCAAAAAACTCGGAGAAAAAGTCCAGTGTTTCAAAAAAGAGGACTCTTAAATATGTGCAGCATGTGATTCTGCAGTCTGTACATAATTTTTTGTGTTTCGGTTTTATGAAGTGAAATGGCGTTGTCTAATATAGATTATGGCACAAAATGAGTCAAGGCAGCCATGTGATAAGATCAGAGACATTGGGGGCTCGTTCTTGTTGAGATCAAGCATTTCCAGCAGCTCCACTAATGTGAGGAAACTGAAGCAAAGGACATCCAGTGATGAAATTTTGTCTCCCTGTTATTTATTTGAAACGTAACTGAACTCAAGATTGATCTCGGCTGTATTAGCAGTCATTTGAAGTTACTACTGAAATATGTATCAAGTTCTAAAGGGAGAATCTAATTAGACCACGTACATCTGAATGACTTAACACTGTTAGAAGGAAAGTCATCCTACACACATGCAAAGCCGCAACTGACCTGTCAACTAAATGATTAATGATGTACCACTGAACTTTATTACATTCTTATGTAAGAGTGTTAAAACATATGAAATCTAAAACAGATGCCTGGCTTGGGTCTCTTCTGCGCTATAAAAGCACAATTCTGTGTTTTAATTTTTTTGTATCAGTATGAACACTGAGTCTGAAAATACAAGTGTTGTAAATTAAAATCTATTTCCAACCAATGGTTAATTAATGATGAGACAAAAATGACAATTGTGAGATTGCTTGTGACATACTGAACACCCACTGTAATTTTACAACCACATGATTAGAAATTAACATTTAATACACTGTACATTCTATGGACAAAATTATGTTGGCACTCTTTCTAATCCGCTATTAGCACTGCTAAAGTGTAATTTATCTGGTTGTGCCAAATACCTCAGTGTTTCTCATTGCAATGCCTTCATGGGTTTCTACCTCACCATGTCATTTCTATAACTATCTGCTCTGCCTTCCTAAAAAAGTCCATGAAGCAATTTGCTGCCAAATTTAAGATGCAGAATTCCTTGCACAGAGCCCTGACCTTGGTCAGGCAAGTTTGAGATGAATTGGAATGCCAACTGCAAACCAGGGCTTTTGTGCGACCTTGGAGCAATGTTCTAAAATCTAGCAGAAAGTTTCATAGAAGAGGCTTTTGAGGCAGAAACTGGAGAGCAAACTCCAAATCCAAGTAAAAGTTTCGTATCGACAAACCTGTGGCTAAAAAGTGTATTTCATAATTGTTAAGTGTACCTTGCCAGTCGTTTCCTCATTTGCTTGTTAGCTTGCATTTGAACTCGAGACTGCTTTAACTCTGTTGATTTTTTGTTGAGACTTGTGTTTGTGAGACTTTTTGCTGCTTATTTATAATAAGCTGTAAAGGACCTTCATGTGTGTCTGTCCTATTGTAAATATTACTCCTTTGTTTGTTAACCGGTTCACATGCACTTGCTGAGTCTCTGTTTAATGTAGCTGATAGCTGATCTTGTTTGTAATACACGTACTTCTTGGTAAACAATACAGATATGTTCTGACAAAGCCAAAAGCACATGCCTCCTGTCTCACGTGTTTTTGGACTTTTTTTTGATAAACAAAAGGTACGTAACAGTATATTCCTGTATTACTATAATTGTTGTGAATTCCCGTACAAAAAATATGCAGTGGCATTATGAATGCTGTGTAGACGATAGTGTTCCATTTGTGTTTTCAGCGTTGGCTGAGGCAGTATTATTGAGATGTAGATTTCTTATGAAAATACCTTTTATATTTATATTACAGTAGCATAAAATGAAAACATGACTATAGTAATTTCTGGCCAACGTCTATTTGAGTCAATTTTTTTGTTCAACAGAAGGTAACCCGGGCGTTTAATGGCACATACCTGTAAACCACAAAATCCTAACTTATTTTCATATGATGTGTTTACAGTTTTCATGTCTGACTGAAATTATGTAATTGCATATAATGTTTTGTCATGGCTTGCATCGTAGATAAATATCATCACTGAGATACAGTGTACAGGGTGGCAGGTTCTACTATTAATACTCCACAGCTTCGTACAGTCTGACATTGCCCTCACACTGCTCACATACATTATGTGGGCTGCTGAGGCCGATGCTGTGGACAGTGCACTGTCCAGCCTGTGTCTCATATTTTAATCTGATTTTACTGGACTCGTCTTAAACCTTGTTAACCTTTCATGGCCAGTGAGATGGTGGAGACAGAACGTGAATGTGCCTCACGTTTGCTCGAACTTAAAGAGTAGCTCTGCTGAAACATGATAATTATGTTTAGGAAATGAGATGTTTTTCACTTTCCTCTAAGTTACTGGTTCTCAATCTTTTCATGAGTTGTGCCCCAGGGGACTACAAACATGGCTAAAAGCCAGTCTCACAGGCAGAGCATATGCATAATTCTATAATAAATAAACCTAAAGGCCTATAGACCATGTATCATGTTCTTGCATGAGTAACTCTACTCTAAGCAAATCAATCTTTCAGCCCTTTTTATGTGCTTGTGTGCCTGCTAAAAAGGATTACGGAATATAGCACAGAAGTGTCAATATGATATGATTATGGCTATGTTTTATTGAAGCTAATTGGCAGTTTGTATGCATAATATCTGGGCTTTAGCGTTCTGTGCAGTATGAGATTTGATACTTGATCATAAAGTAACAGTCATCACTTGAGTCTGATTTGTCATTGTTTCAGGAGTGTGTGCAATAACAATGCAGCTGACTAAGAGTGTCACACTGTGGAAATGTGTTTTAGAAAAACTATTAAGAATCTCTAAATCATATGGGAAAACTAAAAGACAGCTGGGTGTAGAAGAATGTAGAGAGGTGGACAGAATTGTTCGTCTGAAGCATAAAAACAGATTTTAAATAAAAACATTGGTGTGACGCAACAAACAAGGAACCTGGACACAAGGAGGAAAGCAACATCATTCATTAAAGCACCAGCTTCAGTGTTGTTACAACGGTAAGAACAGTAAAAATGTGCACTATTATAAACCATTTCTAAATATAATCTGTTTCAGTTTTGCACTTATTAATATGCTTTTTTACATCCTGCACACTTGAGCCTGACCACCTGAGTGGAAATTGCTTTTCATGCTACCTTTGTCCAGGTGTGCAACACTGACATTGAACAATAAGCTGCTGCTGTTGTTGGATGTTAAATTTGCTGTCTGGGGAGCTATTTTTGTACCGAAAGTAGAGCACGTCTGTAATTAAGTTGAAGGCATTTGGGATTCTTTCTTAACTGTGGTGGATTAAATATTTTGGCCATGAAGGCTAACAAGGGAACATAAATAAAAAAACAGTACAATTTGTATGATATAATCTGAATGTTAATATGAGTTTAAATTTTGTGGTAATTCATTCTTTTTAGTCAGTCTCTGAATGGCATTTTACCTCTACCTGCACTTTCCACTTCCTATATTTGAGGAACTATACTTAGAAGCTAGAAGCTACATTTCTGGTTAATACAGTGATGAATCCTTGAGCCTTACAGTAACATGCCTATTTTCTTCGCTTTATTTAAAATTACACACACACACACACACACACACACACACACACACACACACACACACACACACACACACACACACACACACACACAGGGCTCCAGTTATTTAAATATTTGTCCGAACCATTGCCAAATATGAGGTACAATGAGGTAAACTGAGATCGGGGTATGACTGTATGCAACAGTTTATCGTATGTGTTTCTCTGTGTGTGTGCGTGTGCGTGTGTAGTCTAGATATGTCAGCAGAGGGCAGTTATCTGTGTTGAATTCAACCAACCCAAAAAGATGCTGTGTATGTTAAGTCTGTTTTGTTCCAGAATAATATAGAATCGATATATACCCACTTACTCTTCCACACAACTCTGTGATTTTGTGTTTGTATTTGAGGTCTCGTTTGTTCTACATCCTGGAAAGTTGTTTAACCTCTGTTTCACCTCTCTGTGCTTACAATGTTGCTACCTGACAAACTAGCGTGGGCTAAGCTTGTTTGAAGCACAGAGCTAGCCCCGGAAAATGCAAAACCATAAAAAAAAAAACATATGCCAGATTCTCGCCTCCTCCTCCTCCATCTGTTTCATCTGAAGCTTTGACCCTCCATTCACACGTGACTCTATCTCAGCCTACACATTTCCAGTTTTACCCATTGTCCCTGATGATCTCTGTTTCACCCACTCAGCAATTACACGCAGCCCAGTGCACTTGTGAATCACAGAGAGCCCCAAGACTGGATTTTGAAACTGCACCGTTTGAGCAAGCGCACACATGCTGCAAGCGAAGCAGCGTTTGCTTGTGGAGTGTCTACATATGATCCTCAAACCAGCAGGGAGGCAAAAAGAGGACTCAGAAGCTTGGAATAAGAAAAAAAGATAATGTTTCATTAAGCAGTTCAGAAGTTGTTGAGTATCAAGTAAGAGATACTACACTGTATAACCCTAGTTTCATCAGATTTCAGACACCAGTTACATTAGCACAGACCCTGTGACTGGCTGAATAGAGGGCTTCGTTTGTGGATGCGTATGATTTGTTTGTGGTATTCTTGTTGCTACGTTCTATTTCCCAAAGTGGATGGAGATCTCTAGGGGCCAGTGGATCACCACGGCAGCTGCCTGATTGTCCCATTATTTTAGCACAGCATCGTGGTACATTAATGTTTATTTGTTTGCTGTAATGACCAATTATACTTATTCCCTAATCAAATCAGTGATTTGTGTTAGAGCAGGGGAAATTGAATGCAGGCCAGCACTCAGTTCATAAAGGAAGAACAAATGAACGGTAATACCATTATTGAGGGGAAGGCTGGGCTGTATTACCATGCCGATATTTATTGCACCTTCTGCTTCTAATGAAATGTGTGGTGTTGCGTAGTCACACTGGTCCTGTTGGACTAATCTGTCTCCTGTCACCTGCAATTTCACTGCAGTCTAAACACTGTCAGTCTTTTGTCGTATCAGACAATTCTCAGATGCTTATTGGTGTGTGCATGTGTCTCGTAGCGTTTCATTATTGGATCAGAAACTCCAGCTCACCAGGACAGTGATGGGAAGTGTCAGACAAGATGCACTTACCATAGCGCTACCTGCGTGGATCGTCATGGTGATGTTGACACGCGCTACATCAGCTGGCGCCTCAGCGGGCCCATCTGGTTGGAATGACAGGAGCCAGAGTTTTTTGGAGACCCTTGGTTCTCCTGCATGCTTTGTACCGCTGAGTTAAATTAACACTTGAGACTTAAATTAAAATCTAATTATTTTTAACACAGTATGACAAGGTTTCATTATTAATTAAATACAAAAATGACATGGTTTTTTTTTATCTGGTTAAACGTAATACTGAACCAGTACTGTATTTATTGTTTATTTGTGTTGTTTAGCACCACTTTAGCATCAAAGGCAATGCACAACACTACACTAGTCAGGTGTCAGACTCACACAGAGTCCGCTTAGAGCTTCCAATTAACCTAGTGCATATATTTTGAATGTGGGAGGAAGCCGAAGTACCTGGAGTAAACCGATGAGGACACGGGGGCCAGTAATGAAACTATTAAACATGCCTATCTGCACACTATTGTCCAGTTATGCAGGTCTCCATACAATCTCATAAAAGCAACGTCTTTTAAAGAAAAAAAAAAATCCATCACTGATGCTGTGTATTTTTACCTGGCCAAGGCTTCTGTGGTTGGTTGATTCCTACTTAGCAAGTCATACATATTTTTTCTAGCACTGCAGTTCCTCTATTGTACTCAAAAAGCAGAGGGATAATTGAACCCACACTTCACTAGTGATTTATGGTCTGGATACACAACTATATGACTATTTAAACATATATTTCTAATAATATTTGCTGGCACCTTGATATATATATTTTGAATGGTCTGTATCTTTCTGGAGATGTTTCATTTTTATTTCGTTTAAGGGATGCTACTAACCTAAGGTGTCCTGTGATTTAGTGGATTTAATTTGATTTTTTGTTAGTTTGTTTTCTTAGTTGCATTCTGCCATAACTCTTTATACAGCCTTAATATTTGTGACATGATGAATTCACCGCATTTCCATCCATCGTTACTTTCTATGAACACAATACCAAAGCTAGTTGCAACATATGTGCTGGCAGATATGGCATCATCATGCAGTTTTGAGCATTATTTTTTATGCTTTATGCTTTTTAAAGCTTTTAAAGCTTTTTTATGATTTACCAAAAAAATCCGTTCCTCTTTATTTGCACTAATGTTCTTGATCGGGCAACATGAAGATCCTTATGCATGGTCATCAGCACTGGGTTTTGCTCTGTTTTCCTACAAGCACATTCATCTATGAGTCTATGGGTTGTATTCTTTCATGATCCTGAAGATGAAGAAGTTGCACTCAGAAAGAAAATGTTAAGATATCCAGAAAGGACCACATAGCGTACTGACACATTTAAAGCCTACCAAGTCAATTAATTTCTGGGACCTTACAAACAACACTAGTGAATTATCTGAAATGGTGCCCAGACTTTTGTGCATGCCAGATTTTGTTTCCTATAATTTCATACAGCAAACAGTTTGTATCCTAGAGCAAAACAGTTGATTAATGATGGATTAATGAGGATAAATAAGCCATAATAACATTTGCTTCCTTCTGTGCTTTTGTTTTATTCATCTGTTTTTCTGATTTTCTCTGTGTCCATATGTGTGTGTTTCTATGACTCATACCTTCCCCTACCAGTTATTCTTCTCTCAGTAACTCCATTTGCACACACAGAAACACACACACACACGCACACAAAATATTATTAGTTTTGTGTGTTTGTGTGTGTGTGTTTAAACGAGTTTTGGGAATTGCCCCAACCTGTAACTTTGACCTCGGTAGCAAACAGCAATTTTTGAACTTTTTTGGTTTTTCAAATTCAGCGTTGGGTAGAGGTGCCACTGCTCTCAGAGGTAGTTGGTATGTGTTAATGCAGCGTTTCTCTTAGCAGTATATCACACTGTTGTCTCTCTAAAGGCCTATCATTCCACTGAAAACATCCACACCTCCCTCCTCCTTCCTTTCTGCTTATGTTACATGTAATTAGCCACAAGTGGAACCATTTTCACTTTAATAAACAAGATGATGGCCTTTTGGTTCCAGGTAAATGAGCACCTGTTAATGCATCCCTCTGATGGTAAAAGGAGAAAAAAACATGTACACCGTGGAAGGATATAGATAAGGTTGGGGGGGGGGGGCATTGGTGGTAGAGAATTCTCAGTTGCACACTGTAGCTCTTTGTGTAAAGAAATCATCTTCCTTCATACACGTGGTCACAGTGTGCCAATTGAAGAACCTCAAGAAGAAACAGGGCCTTAAGTGATACTTTATTGATTGGCCTATTTGTAAAAGGGAGGGAAATGTGTCAAGCCCTCTTGACATTACACACTTGTGTCAGGCTGTGTGTGTGCCAACATGATCTATAACGGCCATCATTTCTAAATACAGCATCATGATTACTTCTATACTCACCCTCTTTAGCCTCCTGTCACCAATAGTGCACCGCTATAATATCCTGTCTTTTGAGGAGCATAGCAATGAATTTAAAGCCTTAAAGTTGCTTCCCTGCTGCTGTAATTGCATTAAATAAAAAATGACTTAAAATAGAACCGCATGATAAAAAGTCAGTTTTTTATCTACCAGAAGGTGAGGCAGAGAGGAGAAAAAAAGCCCAATATGTAATAAGGCCGAACTTAAACTGCTTCTTTTTATTTTCATTTCAAATGTTTATGATGTGCTTTTATTAACATAAATGCTGAAGTGTATTTTGTTACAAAGTACAATGCTGGTGTATAATAACACTGGTAATCTAACCTTATGGAATATTGTGCAAAAACATTACCCAAGCCGCACACACATACATTCATATACACGCGCACACACACTCATATACACACACATACATACTCACACGCACACACACAAAACTTGCTGAGATTTAGAACACGGGCTACTGAACTACATCATTGCTTCATTTGTATCAAACTCGAGAGCACTGAAGTCATTTATCTATATAGAGTGTGTAGGCGTGTGTGTGTGTATATGTAATTCCTTAGGGGAGTGCACTAAGAGAAATGAATTCCTTTGTAACCTTAGTACTGGCAATAA
>JAYJMA010059603.1:0-10655 GCA_036873895.1 Parotocinclus cabessadecuia | reverse complement strand
TTTCTGGGTGTTTGATATATATATATATATATATATATATATATATATATATATATATATATATATAGTATATAAAAACGCTACTCTACATACCATAAAACATTTTTTAAGTATTTCAAATAATGGATTCAGTTTTAAATGCAATACTGTTTGTGAGGACCATCCATATCTCCTAACATTCATACACATTTTCTGTATTGCTACGACTGTAAGTACAATTTCAAAGCACACAGGTACTAGCTTTCAAACACACTATCAGTTGATTGCCAGTATAAGCACTCACTCCATTGAGGGGTCAGGCAAAGTTGACACGTTCCTCCTCTTATTACTCAGAAGTTCAACCCTTACAGACAGAAGCCTGAGAGCTTTAACTCAGCAGCTTTATGATGTTTAGGAAATCTGGACAAACAACACATATCTAAGCTTCTGAGCTGTCTGGAAATGGCAGGTTTGTTTAAAATAGCTATTTATTATGTTAAGACAAAGGGAGGCAAGGACAACAGCACAGTAACAGATCTTTGGCAGCCTCTATATTTTCCTTTTTGGAATATTTTAGATAGCTGAGGCACAGTTTTAAATCACAATGAGATCTATGCACTTACCATGACCTAAAGTGAAACAAAGTTTGAATAGTAATTATTTGCACACATTCAGAAGATAATACATTAGTGCCCTAACTAGTGTGTATAGGTACAAACAAGATTTTTGCCTTCTTTAGCAACATCAGAAAATAATGGGAAAGAAAACACTTTTTTTTGTACTGTCACTGGCCACTTTTACAGGTACACCTCCTTGTTTAATACATGTACAAACAAGGCTTACCTAATATAATGACTGGTAAAAGCATATTAACATAAACAAGTCAGTTTTTATTACAGCCCTGGCACCTGAAATCATCAACAATAAGGGTGTACTTCAGCAAGCTATGATGTCCAGCCTTACCGAGATTTCATTTATGAGAATAGTTTATGAGTTTGTGAATTTTCTCTCAGCTGATACTGATCAGGTTTGTCATCTAAAGACCACATTGTCTGGATGTTACTCATTTTGGACCAAATGAGCAACGTGATGATGTTTATCATCATTTCACAGTTTCGTTATAAGCACACCAAATGTATTCCCATTCATTTATGATTTGCATTGATGTGTTAGGAAACTATTAATATGGGTTTCAAAAGGAAATTATTCATCTAGTTTATTTAATCAGGCAAGTGAGGTATTTCCATCTTTCACCGTCTACAGTTTTCACCCTCCTCCACTGAAAAAGATATGGATCAAATTACTTTCTGTTCTTTTGATTAACTGAATCTGATCGTCGTAGTCTAATCCAGATATACATCTCAGGTAATCTTGCAGGGAAATGTCACTACATTTCTAACTGTTTTCAGTTGCCTAGAGCACATATCAATATTAAACATCATCTGAACCACATGAATATTGATTTTGGGAAGAGCCTCTGAGGTGTGCAGAACATGTGTAAAGCAGTGCAGATATAGATGTTGAAGGAAAAAAGATAAAGATGTCACAAATGATATCATTCCACAACAGTTGCCCTGCTCATTAAAACTTGTGGAGTTAATTGAAACATCAGCTGTATAATCAGTTAGCCGAATAGTATAAATAGATAGGAGTGAAGATCTGAACAACTTTGACAGGGGCCAAATCATTATGATGTGAAACAGAAGGTCTTGTGGGGTGCTACCAGTCAGCATTGATGAGTGCCTACAAACAGTGATTCATTAATGCATAAAGGCTTTCCTTATGTTCCGAACTGACACAAGGGCACAAGTCACATTTTTTAATGCTTTATTATTTTTTTTAATTTTTAATTTTAATGCACCACACCATGTTGAATATGTGGCTCCATAGCTATAGATCGGTCAGATTGCTAACCATGCAAACCCCTATAATGGACACTCAAGTCACTGAATACAACCTAGGTCCCTGTGCAGCACCAACAATACCTGCTCCAGAGGTAAAACACGAAGTCATGTAGCTCCTTGGCTTAGCTCTTGAGTTAGAGCTCTACTTTGGCCTGCACTAAAAGCTCAGAGAAAGCCCATAGTTATCATTGTTCAGAGACCATATTGCACAGTTCGGCCTGTTAGCCAGCAGGTAATCTCCACACACGAAAATAAGACAGTGCTGATTACAGGACCTGAGACTGTGCCCCAGAGAAGCGCTGTCACCCCAGCAGCTGAGGATACAACTCTTAAGACTGTCACCACACTGCATGTAATACATTTATGCCTGCTTTAGCTGTCAGTAAGAGCAACAAACTGTAAGATAAAGACAGACTTTGCTGATGAAACGGAAGATTTATGGACTTCTGGATCTGGCATTTCCCATAAAAAGCCACAGGGCTGTCAAGCATTTAACCCTAGGTCGTCACATGCTGAGATGGTACTTCCTATATGCCTGTAAAACATCCAGTCCACGGCACAATTTAAGCAACAGGGGACATCCTACATTTGATGATAGACAGGTAAACATGCCTAAAGAGAAAGTATATGAAGGAATATGCTATGTGACATTAGTGCACTTATTGACTGGAAGTGAACCTTGCCATGATTTGCAAAATAATGGGGTCTATTTAGATGGTTGATGGCACGGTGGTGCAGTGGTTAGCAAAGCTGTCCCACAGCCCCATGATCAATCCAAAACCCCGGTCCCACCAGTGCAGAGCCTGCATGTTCGAACCCACGTGCGCTCACACTTGTAGACTTCCTGCTACATTATTACACTGACACATCAACCGTATTGTCATTGTATGTGTTGTCACTTACACAACCCCCTGCAATGGGAGAAATGGGATGCTTTGCCTTTTTTTGCTTTAATGATGTATGAGGGTATATGGTGACTGCAGCTGTTCTGTAGCACAATATATGGCTGTCACTTTCAGTTTACATAGGCTTGATCATTTTGTGCATCACACACTGTTTATGATGTGCAGCACAGTTGTGCCTCCACCACTTCAGGTGATACAGTGTACTGACATGTATTATTATGTCTTGGCACACAACGTGTACAAACAGTGATAAATTGATGTTCTTTCAGCACTCGGCACAAGAGGCCAGCTTGTAAAACAATAATAATTCCCTTACCAACAAAAGCCAACTTTGGGTATTAACGTTTTTCTCCCTTTTCGCATGACGTCTCTTTCAGTATTTGAAGGAAAAGGTTTTAACTTTGCTAAACATTTTAATGGAAACCAAGTGATTAAGTAGTTCTGTTGTGGAAATATGATAATATTATTTAAATTTAGATATCTCAGAGGCATAACTTATTCCATTTTAAATCTCAAGAAGTGAAGGATTAATATTTGATAAACTGATACATACACACATCCAATAAAACCAGATATTTGAAAATGACACATTTATTTATGTTGAAAAACTCCAATGTTGGAAATTTTGGAGCTCTGGTGAGCTCTGTGGTTCTCCATCCCTTTTATCTAATGACTGTGGTTTGTTTTACATGCTAAAAGATCTTTTCTGGTAGTGTGGTCGGTGCACCAGTAATAAACATAGCTTCACTTATTCTGAGATAAATCACAGGCACTGGAAGTGCTACACATATTTAACTTATTTAGACAACATAATTCCCAGATATGGCACTGTACCCAATCAGGTTCAATCCCAGAACGCATTAGTAGTTCATGAAGGATCTCGGACATGAAGATTCTAAAACATTAGCTGACCATCCATTAAAATAATAAAAAATATCAGAGTGAAGACAGTAACTGTGTGCCAAGCAGTAGCTCAGTACAGACATTTGCTCTCTCTCTCTCTCTCTCTCTGTAACTGATCATGTGTCTCTAGTGCCCAGAGCAGCTGTCAGTGTCAGTAAGCATTCACACTCCTGTCCTCAGCAGAACCAACACCACACTACATTTTACTTTGTATCAAAACACACTCAGGACCAATTCAGAGCTCAGCCTTTGCTCACATGAGATATCACTGCCGTAGTCCTCTAGGATAGATAAAGGGCGTAGATTATTATCAGTACCCAACAGAGGAAGCACATGCTATTTCCCAAGACAGCACCTTAACAGAAGGGTCACCAGTGTAGCGATGCTCCTGAAATCTATATCATCAAACACTTATAAGGATACCCACAACCCAATTCATATAAGCTGTTGAAAAGATGAAGTTCATTCTTCACTCATTTTCTTAACCAATTCACTTTACTATACTGATCACAAAAACATAGGGTAAATCCCCTTATTTTTGTGAGCAGTGTATTTTTAATAGTATATTTTTCATATTACGTTTTAATGTGATCCGTGTGTTCACCTCCTTGATTAAACAAACCAGGTAGTTACCCCAGTCTTGCCCAAAAATTCTAATTTCTGCATGTCAAAAGTTTGTGGACACCCCTTCTACTAACTAAGCTCTGACACTTTCATTATATTAAGCACACATTTCTGGATTCTCCATAGGCAAACCGTGGCAGTAGAATGAACTTTACGGAATACCCCAGTAACACATTTATTATTCCTTCCAACAAGTCAGTTCATCAATGTTTTGCCCTGCCATCCTTAAAGTCCACAGGGAATTGGTTTCTCATCTTTTATTGAAAACTTGGCTGGCTTACTCAGAAGGCACCTTGAAATGCTCTGTAATGCCGTAAGTGAGCAAGGGCCTATTGTCTAAAATCAGAAGCTGATATCACAGTCATGTTCCAAAATCTAGTGCAAAGCCCTTTTAGAAGAACAAATGCTGTTGTAGCAGCTATGATGGGAGGCTAACTCTATAATACTAATTCCATACTAATACCCATGTTTTGGATGTAACTGTTAGGTGTCCACAAATGCTTGTCTATATAATGTATATTTCAATTTAGTTATCATTCATTTATTCATTCATTCATTTTTATACCCATTTAATCTAATTTAGGGTTACAAGTACACCAGGGCCTAACAACCAGTTGAGGGAGGATCTGCAGGGCACACACACACACACACACACACATGCACTGGGACACCTAAGAGACACCGGTTGACATTTACATTTACAGTATTTAGCGGACACCCTTATCCAGAGCAACTTACAAAAGTGCTTTAAGACATCATTAATATAATCCATTCTTAATAAAGAGGAATCTAAACAAGAATGCACTTCTGAAACTGTAAAGGCTGTTTTTTTTTTTTTTATTAAGAGAAAGAAAGACAAAGTGAGTTCACTGTACTGAAATGACATCCACAGTTCCCAGATTTCAATCCAGTGGAGCACCTTTGGGATGTGGATGGAAACGCATAATGGATGTGCAGCCAACAAACTTGTAGCAAACAGATGCTACCATGTCAATACACCAAAACCGCTGAGGAACGTTTTTAGCACCTTCCTGAATGAATTACGCTTATGGCAAAAGGGTAGCAAGCTCTGTCTAATAAAGTGGTTGGTAAGTATATACACATAACTTTCTAACATAAAGGACAGGAAAAGCGCCAGTAAAAGTAGTGCATTTAGTCATTCCTTATCAAGACATTACATATTCCTTATAGACTAAGGGCCTTGCTAGGGACTCAACAATGGCAGCTTGGCAAAGGTGGAATTTGAACTTAAACCTTCTGGTCCAAAGTCATGTATCATTACCCCTAAGCCACTGCAGCTCCCAGTAGATTAACAAAAAGGTAAATAATATAAAAACACAATCTAATGACAATCACTGCAATCCAGCAAATTTTCATTTTAAGTGGTAATTCTCAGTAAGTTTATCCACCACAACAAACCAAACAACATTGCATTTTCAGTCTGCTGCTCTTCCAAAATGGGGGCATCCAGCTCCAAGCACTCATAGGAGTAACAATGGCAGCATGCTAACAAGCATAGGGGTGCACTCTTGGTTATATGACTATAAAGATGAAATGAAGGATACTGAGGGGAGGTATAAGCACACAGCCAGGGCAGTGTCCGCTTTAGCCACCTTAACAGAGGCCATATCCACACCTCCCTGTCTCTGCTGTTTATTTTTTTAGTGTGGGGAAACAAAAGTGAGGCAAGGGTGGCCACTTCAGTGTGATAAAAGGTCACACTTCCTAGTGCAGGAACAAGACTTCCTGGCCTATCCGGACCAAAACATTTCACAATTCCTGTCAGCAGTTAAAAAAACATGTACAAAGTCTGGATTGTTCGAGCATACTTAAGTTCTGTCTGATAGTACTAATAGAAAGTAAAGATGAAAAAACTGTTCCGCTAATTAAATTTAGCTGATTTTCCATTATGCTAACTCTTTTTTAATCTCATACTTGAGTGCATTGGTGGTTAAGGCTCTGGTTGAAGAGTGATTAAGACTCCTTATCATCTAAGTAATTGGACCACTAACCAGAAGCTTGGAAATTCAAATCTATCACTTCTGACCAAAGTCAAGCCTGATGTAGATTAGCATTTGTTGTCTGTCAAATAAGTGTCTGTCAAATAAACAATTGTAAAAATAAATCTAAAGTTAGGATTTTAAAACAAACATGAGGCATTAAGTTTTCTGCCATTGAAAGATCGCCACTGCCATCTTCGTTTGCAGTGTCATGAAGGAGAAACATCGCTGCTATGGAATGCAACCACATTTCCATGACAACGCATGTGTTATTGGCATAAGCCAATCAATGCCTTGTATTGGCGATCACAAAAATGGATCACCTACATTGCAGCCTGCAGAAGTTGGACTGCGGTAGCTTAGCGTTTAAGGTACTGGACTCTGGACATAATGGTCCAAGGTTCAAATCCCACCTCTGTCAAAGCCGCCACTGTTGGGTCCTGAAGCAAGTCCGTTAACCCATATTTGCTTGATTTGTAAGACTATAAGTCGTAAGTTGCTCTGGATTAGGGTGTCTGCTAAATGCTGTGAATGTAAATGTCAATGCTGTGTTGTGCCCCCACCACTTTCCTTTACATTGCGCAGGCGCACGGCAGCAAATAATAAACAAACATGTCTGCTGTGTGTAACTATTTCACTATTTGTGTGAGTGATGTAAAGTTTGCACACATTCAACGAAAAAATACCTCACAGGCGAAGCACATTAAAATTGAGTATGGAGTATGGTGAGTTACTGAGGCTCACTACAGAGAATGAAAAGAAGGCATCCGGAGCAGCAACAGTTAGGCAGCAATTAATACAGCCCACACTCGCCTGCCAACACACAGTCAGTCAGTATGATCGGCATGGGTTTTCAGTATTGGCAGCATGAAACATGATTTGAGCATTCCTAGACTTTAGAGATAAATGCAGGTTCTGGATGGTGGTTCACAATGGTGTGGAGTGACACACTACACCAACTGCTGAAGTGATGATCTGGGGAGCCATTGCATATGACACTCAGTTACCTCTAGTAGTGATATGAGGAACACTAGCCGCTCAGCAATATGTCATCCTGTGATCATATGAGGCCTTTAATTGCAGGGTTTTGAACTGGCATTTTTCAGCAGGATAACGCACAGTACAGGTTTCTAAGGAATGTCTTCACCAGACTGCTACACTTCACTGGCATAACCGGTCACCAAAGTTATTGCCAATCAAGTATTTATGGGACCAATTGAGTTAATATTGGGCAACATACAAGTATGCGGGATCTACAGGCCCGGCTGCAGCATCTGTGGACAAATGTACCACAGGATACCATATGGAAGCTGTATGCCTCCATGCCCAACCGTAACTCATCTTGTGTCCAGCCTACAGGCAGCCCAACAGGGTACTGGGGCCTCTTTTTAATTCAATAAACATATCCTTTTGCTCTTATATTGTAATATATTACATAGATCATCAATACATTCACACATACAAAGTTACATTTGATTTAAAATAACTTTTTTTGTCAAGAAGCATATTTAATATGGATTTGATATGGTACCGCTATCATCGCACATTTTACAGTGATTCTAAATTTTAGGATGAAACGAAATAATAACTAACATAGTAACTGCTTGTTTTCTTAAAATAAGTGAAAAAGGGAATATATTTACTTTTCAAAACAAGACTGGACAAGTAGGTGTTTTTTTCAAACTACAAATGTTATAATAATGTTACATATGATAAAAGGGTAAATAGCAAAGGAGAAAACTAAACTGATAAAAGGAAAGAAACAGAAAATTGAGACATGTCTGCTGTCAGAAGAAGATTAAATGTGCTATTATAAATGGATGTGTGTCTCAATCTTCTATTGTCCAATATCTGTGAGCCCATGCAAAGTGTAGCCTCAGTTGCCTATTCTACTGTGGTCTTCTGCTGGTGTTGATGCTAGCTCTTCTGTTTCAACATTTAGGAATGTTCTTCTCCATTCCTTTTATGGAATGAGTGGTTATTTTTTAGTTATTATTGTCTTATTATCAGCTAAAACCAGTCTGGCCATGCTTAGTCTGCACTTCTGTCCACATTATTAAATGCAAAGTTGCTCTTGCCAAGTGACTGCCTGATCAGATATTATGCGTTAACAAGCAGTTGTACAGGTGTACCTAATTAAGTGGGCAGTGAGTGTTTATAGGACTGGGAAAATAGAACAAAATTATTCCTGAAGTAACCATAAACTAAACACTTTGTCTCGTGCCAAATGATGTATTAAAACAGAGTGCATGTTTCAAAAACCAAAAAGAACATAAAGCCCAATAAAATAAAATTGAGACATTAAACTAAAAAATGTAACTAAAAAAACTAAAGATAGCAGGGTGAATGACAATGGGCGCTATTCAAACCATTATATAAACTGAAGACCAAAGTGACTACAATCTTAGAATGATTGTAGCACGTGCTATTTTGGTAAGACTTGCAGATGAACTGAAATATAATAAGCACATTTATAAAAGAAACTATTAGTTTATGGTCAAACTAATTAATAACCAGCAGCACAATACAATTTGTTGGTTTAGAGCCGTTTAGGAATAAATAGTACTTAAACAGAAACTACATATTGCCTGCTTGCATACCTACAAACAACACTAATTCTTATATCCATCCATCCACCCATCCATCCGTGTATCCGTGTCTCACTTTCAACACACACACGCACACACGCCTGTCTCACTTCTTTTGTAGAGATTTCCAAAAGAAAAAGAACGTTTATGTGAAAACAACAAAATTAAGTAAGGTAATATACAAATACAAATAACTCAACTTTCCATTGACATAATGATCCGTGTGAATGACTTGCATACACACATTTACATCCATCCACAAGTCCCTCTACTTCATGCACACACATATACACCCAGCCATTCATTCATGCATGTACATCTGCACCCTCAATAGCAAGGGGTTTGTGGGGGACTCACAGTGAAGTGGTAGCGGAGGGCACAGCTCGTGGATGGAGGAGATCAGTCAGATCTGCATCATCACAGGTGACGGTGAGACGCGCAGTGCGGCGGGTCAGAGCTCCGGAGCGCTCCGCTGAACACTCACAGCTCTCCACGGTCAGATCTGGGCACTCACGCCTGTTCTCCAAACTTACTCGGCACCACACAGCCAGCATTAGCAGCACAGCCAGTCCTCTCATCGTTACACAAAGTTATAGTAGCACGCTTAGTTACTTCTGCCCAATCCAAAAGTCCGTAACGGAACATCTCATGAACGGATCACATTAGACTACTTTAATAGGCTTCTTTAAGAGAACGTGCACGGATGACATCTGTTAGCTCATCAGTTAATCATTTTTTAAATATCCAGCATATAGAGTTAACAGTGAAGTTAACCGAACATCACTCAAGGATTTCACGTTTTTGAGAAATTGAGCTTCGTCGCGTGTCCATGCGCGACTTAAGGTTGATGAAAAACTTTGTCCACTGCCCCAAGGCTCACATGCGCGCGTCGACTCTTCTGTACAGAATCACAAACCGGCCCACGCTGTAGAGTGTTTTGATAAGTCTTCTCCTCCGTCAACAGGTGGTTGGAGCTACTGATGCGGCGCCTGGATGCGCTTTCAGTCAAACAACCAAGCGCTCGGCATGACAGTTAGCCCCGCCCACCGCCCCGAAGAGCCCCAACGAGCTCGTTTTCGTTTCAACCTTGTTTATGTAGCCTAAACTTTGAGCATTACACTGGGAGGAAAACACACAGTAAACTTTTACACAGGCAGACAGACAGACACAGACAGACACACACACAGTTTGCATTATTACTCTACATTTCTTCTTCAGAACAGAATTATTTTTGGTATAGATTCAACAACGTGCTGGCAACATTCCTGAGGGATTTATGACATGGTAGCATCACACAGTTGCTGCAGATTTGAGGACTTCACTAAGAGGTGAATCGAAACAGAGGTAGGCACTACATTAATAACAAATAACAATTTGTCATGTCTTAAGTTATGACAGTGAAATCCCATCCCAGTGAAGTCAAGTCCCATGTCAAGACAGGCAAGTCTTAAATATCAGCCAAACTAAGGCCTACCAAAACAAGTAGCTATTCATAGCCAGAAATTGTCCTAGCTTAGCTAGAAATAAAATAATTATTATTATTATAAAAGAAAATTGTTAAGATTATAAAAAAGATCAATTATTTAAATAAATGTTAATTTTTTTTATTATGGGGTGCCATGTGGTTAGAAAAGCTGCCTCACAAGATCCCTGGTTTGATCCCGTGTGTGGAGTTTGCATGTCCTCTCCATATCCATATGGGTTTACTCTTGGTGCTCTGGTTTCCTCCCACATTCCAAAGGCATGCAGATC
>JAYJMA010059582.1:0-10656 GCA_036873895.1 Parotocinclus cabessadecuia | reverse complement strand
TCTGGGCTTGGGACCGGCGTGCAGCTGTTTCCAGTTACACGGCTGGGGTGTTTGCATGCACAAGTCAATGACAATTTAGAGACCCCAATTAACGCGCATGTCTTTGGACTGTGGGAGGAAACCGAAGTAAACCCACGCAGACATGGGGAGGACCCAAACCGCTCTACTCTGGAACTGAACCCTTCTTGTTGTGAGGCAGTGGTGCTAGCCACCATGCTGCCCGGAACGACTTCTGCCTACACCCAAAGGTAACACATCCCTGCTGAGAAAACTAGAACAAGCTTAAGATGATTTGCTGGTTTTAGGCTGGTGTAGCTGGTTGGCCTCTAAAGAAACAGCTCAGACTGGTATCAGTCTTTTCAGTAGGGAACCTTCTTTACAGTTGGGATGGATTTTGTTGGTTCTGGTGTTACTCTACCAGTTACTGATTTTCTAGCCAATGTCTTTCCTTTAACCCTGTTTGCTTTTTTTTGAGTCTTCATGTCTCCTGGACTTACTCTTGGGTTACATTGTAGTTTTGTGGCCAGATGTGTTTGATGGTTGTTCTGAACAAATCTTCCATAAGGAGATCAGATTCTTAACACTTTCTTACTAACAAATCCAGAAAAATCAGTAAATGCTGTGTTTTGGACATTGTATGTTAGTCACTAGCATGGTTAACCAGCAGATGATTGCTACTTATTCTGATTAAACTGGCTCCTAGTTTTGGGTTTGTTGGTTAGCTAGCAGAAGTGTCCACGATGCCAGTCAAACACGTCAGTCTTTATTAGGAAAATAAATCTGTTTTAAAGTTTTAGCTTGTTGAATTTCGGACTTTTTCTAGTCAGTCTGTACATGATTAACATAAGGCAGTTGTGGGTTTTTTATTTGTTTACTGTTTTATAGCTAATGCTAAGGGTTTAAAAACTGTTAGTGGGTCTGTAACTAACAGCAACCAGCGTCTAAAAAGCTCCAGACGTGCTTTACATGAATAAACGTACTGTAGTTTTTTTGTTCGCACCAAACCAACAACTTGCTCTTAGTGGGTCCCATCCTGCTTCCAGCTGTATACTTCGGTCAAAACGATTGGTTAATTGACATTTCTTAATTGCTTTAGTTGAGAAATTCGTTATGGTTTCAGTGATGGAAAGTAATTACTACAGAAACTGCTAAGATAACTGAGATAGAGCAAAGTAATCACGCGATAACAGTGACTTTATGGTTATTTAGGAAAACCCCCATTAGTGTCAGGAGCGCTTTAAACTGTCCTGTAGCCTGATCTAACACAGGTTACCAAGCAGAAACCTCCAAACAATACATTTCACATCGTAATGACACTTGGAAACACATTGCCAATACAGAAATACTGGAAAAACACAATAACACACACCCTGTTTGACATGTATTTCAGTTCTTTGTTTGTTTTATTGTTTTCGATTTTCGGTTTTCGAGTTACTCCCCCTTGTGGCCATATGTATTCCACAAACTGTAAATACAAGTTACCTAGTTACATTTTTCAGGTTTTAATCCTGCTTTTCCTGTTTAGGGCGGCTGGGACTTCAGCCCAACGTATCATGAGCACAAATGGACGTTCATGAAAGGAGAAAGTTTTTATCAATACTTCTCACTCGCATTCATACTGGGCCAATTTAGAATCACCAGTAAACCTAATGCATGCCAGTTTGGGAGTGGGGGAGGAAGCCCACATGGGCATGGGGTTTATATGCAAACTCCTCATGCAGTTGATCTGTAAATGTAAGTACATTTAAAACCTTTATTTTTTGTATTATTTTGCCATGTTGTGTTTCATCTAGGCCATCATCCAGAAGCACTTCAGGAGAATCTCTTGCTTCCACCCAGAGTATTCTGTCCCACAAGCTACTGCTAAGACTGTTACATCACCTTGGTTCACATGAGTTCACTCAGGGTGCTCCAGCTTCCTCCCAATGTCCAAAGACATGCATTTAGGTTTGTTTGTTTATTTGGATTCGCGTCAGTGGCCGTTGCAGCTACACTTACTTAAGGTTAATTCAATTAATCGTACAAGCAATGCTCACATGGATATTTCAAAATGAATACCAAGAAGATCCCACAAAAACTACTGGACAATCTGATCCTCTTCATGCCCCATCACTGTCAGTGTGTTTTAATACTCTTGGGTGACCACACACTCTACTGAACAGTCAGTGTGGGGCACTATCATCCAGTTTAACATGCTTCTGTAAATATAAATATAACAAATATAAACATAAATATATGACTTGCTACTGTATCACCATAATTGATTTTGCATCTCATTTGGGAAATTGAACAACTTTCTTTGACTTTTCATTTTCTTTTCTGATGATCTTGAAATGAAATCAAATACTACTTTATTTGATCGCTACATATTAATTTTGAAATATCTCCTAATTTTGTGAACTATATGCTCTCATATCAATGCCAGTTTTAGAGTAATTAATTAACCTAATGTATGTCTGAATGTATGTATGAATAGTTTTGACATAACCTTGTGCTCTCTTGGAATGGCCACTGCAGCTGATGTGATGAAATGGAAGTCTGAAAAACATGGCATAACTTATCAGTCAGCTTTTGGACCTTTTGGCTTTTCCATAACCCTGGTAACTAGGGAGGATGCTCCCATCCTGTGCAACTGAATTCTCAGAAGAGACTCAGCTGTTCGTAAATGGGGTTTCAATTAAATTAAATTCAGTGTGTATATAAGTAAAAGTGAAAGACATCAGAAAAAATTACACTTGAGCAAGTGGAAATATTTGAAAAATCTTCACACTGTGTTACATAACAACACTAAATCCATGGACCCAAAGTGCACAGGGTGGAGGGGTCACAGTATCACTTTAAAATGTGCTGCATCAATGTCTCCAGCTTTTAGGAGACATTTTGTAATAGGAATACCACAAGAGAAACCAAAGAATGGACGCTTTGGTATTCTTATTTGCTTTCTTGTGAAACCTTTCTTGTTTATTCTGATGGAACTCCTGTTCAAGCTGATCATCATGCATGTATAACCACACCAAGGCTGTGCCCTTCAGTCTAATCTCACTCTATCACTCAGCTTGTTGTTTTGGTGAACGTGAAGCATCTCCTGTTTTTCAGAGGAGCTTCTGAAAGCTTGCTGATGAGTATGGTTGAGTAAAGTCCAGCTAGAGGCAGATCATTAACCTGCTTAATCTGTCCAGCTCCTCTCTCCTGTATAAAGCTGGCTACCGGCTGGACAGCATGTAAAAAGGACACACGTGGCTGATGGTAGCTGCCAATAACATGGGCCCTGCAGAGCCCACTCACAGATCCAACCTCCACAAGCCAATGAAGCACGCTGCAGACGCTGCAACTCTTCCTGAGGTAAATGAAAGAACCAGTGAAGGAAATTAACAAAGCTCATGTTTTTACGTTTGAAATATACTGCTCACAAAAATTAGGGGATACTTCAAAATGAAATATTTTTGTGATCAGTGCATTCCCGTTTACAGGATGAACATAGAGAATGATTACCTATGGATCATTACACTCTTGGCATTGGTGTTGTTAGTCAGAACTGGTGCATGCTGGGTTGCACTTCTCGTTATTCTGATTTATATCAGGTCACACTGAGGTTTTTTTGTAAAACTTCTAATCTATATACAGACACATTTTTAACATTTGTTATATTCAACTTTTGTAAAGGATTATATTATTTATATATTTTATTTTATTATATATATATTATTATATATATTCTCATTATTGTTTTATTGAACAGGATGAAATATTTCAGCTGTGTTGTACAATTGCGGCGGATTCTCTAGTAACCATTTATCATTTATCTCCACTGAAGTAATTTGCACTGGGTTAACTGCGGAATTTGGGCTTTGCTGTTCTGTGTTAATAGTAAACGTTTACAATGATTAACAGTAATAGTAACATTAGGATCTCTCTCGCTCTCTCTCATAGTGTCGGTCTGTGTGTATAAGCACATACTGCCCACTTTATTACGTGCACCTTGCTAGCATTGCGAGTACTTTTAGAACTACTTTTAGAAGTTCTTTGTGGCATAGAATGTGCTGATAACGTTCACCAAATATTTTGGTCCATATTGGCATGATAGCATCGCGCATCTCTGATGTAGACCTCTTGTTCCTCCACATGCTGTAGCCACCCTGTTGGTAAAGAGTCACACCTGTTGACTGTCGAGGCCTTTTGAGTCGAATAAATTCGTTGCCATGTTCGAGAAACCAGTTTGAGACGTTGTGAGCTTTGTGAGAAGACTCGTAGTAAATGGTACGCAGCGGTCATAAAGGGATGGTCAGCAACAATACTCGGTTAGGCTGTGGCATTTAACCGATGCTCAGTCCGTATTAAGGGGCTCAAAGTGTGCCAAGAATATATTCCCCACACCATTGCAGCCCAACACCAGCAACCTGAACTGCTGATGCAAGGCAGGATGGATTCATGCCAGCTTCACGTCGTTTACACCAAATTCTGACCCTTGCATCTGAATGTCACAGCAGAAGTTAAGACTCATTAAAGCAGGCAAAAGCACACAACGTTTTTTCCAGTCTTGTGTTGCCCAATTCTGGCGAGCCTGTGTGAATTGTAGCCTCAGTGACCCGGTCAAAGCTGTCCAACATGTGTTTACTCAATTTTTACTGTTACACGGTAAAAATGAAAGACACATAATGCATGTCACTTGTTATAATTAAAGGTAATCTGCTACTTGATCTTGTTTTGTTTGATAAGTTATTGCAGTTTTGCATGAGTTACAATGTTTGAAATTAATTCCAGTGGAGTTTGGAAGCAAAATAGACATGCATATGAAAATATTTTGATCTACAAAAAGGGCAATGCAGAAAAGGTTTGGAAACCATTCAAGTGACCACTGTGCATGTTATGGTTGTAAATTATGAACATGGTGCAGTGATTCAAGCAGTGGACTACTAATCAGAAACCTGTCAGTTGAAATACTGGCTCTGACAAGCTGCCACTCTTGGGCCTTGAGCAGAACCTTTAAACAAGGTCCATTCAACAGCGCAGCTCAGATGTAAGTCACTTTGGATAAAGGTGTCCCTCTAATCCTGTGAAATGAAACAGGGATGAGCCAGCACTGTAATGTTGGATCGGTATTTATAGTTACAGTTTGTAATCCAACGGTAAATAATAAATGACAGGAAATGTCACTAATTACAAAAATTCTGTGTACTGCACCTAACATGTGTAAGGTCCAAAAGTTTCAGCTGATTCTGGCTATAAATTAACAAACCTGCTTTATTTGTCTCATTCGACTGGTCAGGGTAATTTAAGGATCTAGCTGCTGCTTTAAAAACAGATGACACTATAGACCACACATCGGATTTGGACACCTGAAACGTGCTTTCTGTTCAATGTCAACCTAAAACACTGTCAATCATTAAGTTTCGGGTAGTTTGATGAAATGCTGCATATGCTTGAGTGACTTTGTCATCCTTCCCAGGTCCCACAGGCAGATGGCAGTGTGCTTGAGCCCCCCAATGAGGGACCTTCGCAGCCCTCTGGACTTCAAGCTCAGAAACCAGGCTATGATATGATCTACAAAATCGAAGATGTACCACCTTGGTATCTGTGTGTGTTACTTGGGCTGCAGGTACAGAACATACTGTTCATTTTATCCATAAATCTGGCTGCCTTCTGCTTTCGGTAAGGAGTGCCGTAACAGCTTAATGAAGTCGGCCCTGAAGAAGTTTTTATGCCTTTTTGATTTTAGCCTTTTTGACACTTGTCAAAGTAAAATTACTTTCATTTCTATTGTGCTGTTTAAATGTCTCAAGCAGCTTTACAGAACACCTAGGCTCAAAGCCCCAAATGAGCAAACCTGGGCCTTCTAAGGATAACCTTCTAAATGTTTCTAAACTTCTAAACTTTCGAAAAATGACCCAAACTCATTGGGCAATCTAGATGATATATGCAAGTGAACTAAGATAGCTAAATAATAAGCTTATGATAATAGTTATATCTAAAACATATCTAAAGAAAATATAATAAATAAAATATACAAATATAAAATAATTAAATGTCATGAAGACTATAAAATACATGAAGTGTAAAACAAAAGCATATATATATATATATATATAAATAATAGTTGTAATTTCCCTTTAAGTTAAAAACATGACAAAACAAGAGAAGCTGTAATGTGGGTGCACCTATGGTCTGTTACACAAAAGCAGCCCCAGTCCATTCTGGGGCTCATTCACACACACACACACACACACACACACACACACACACACACACACACACACACACACACACACTTTACATGTTACATTTACTTTGACTATTATATAATAGATTATATAAACAGTACAAACCTAGGATATTTCACACTTCAAAAAAGTTGGGACAGGGAAATGGCTAGCAAATATTTAAAAATCTAAATTTATGATGTGATATAACTGATGTCAACAAGTGATTTTGATCTTGATTTGGTACAAAATCAGCCTGCATTCAAGCCTGAGGCTTTGGGAAGCAATTATCATGAGGAACTCCAGCTTATCTAATGAGTGAGAAAATAATTGATGTGAATGTTTAAAAACAACGTTTCTCAAAGAAAGATTGAATGATATTTCTCCCTCTGCATAGCATAATAGCATTAAATCATCATGTTCTACAATACACATTTACATTCACAAATACCATTTAAAACTTTACTGTACAAAAAGTAAACCTCATGTCAACCATGTCCAGAAGCTCCGCCCACTTCTCTGGCTAGGAGGTATAAGATGAACCATCACCATGGGGATTGTGCTCAGAAGATTACATATCTTTTTTAGACCAAGGAGGATCCAGACTGTTATGAGGAACAAGTCCAAAAGCCAGGCTCTATCACGGTATGGGGTCAGGTCCAGAATGCAGAAAGGTACACTGAGATTTTAGAGCAACATAAGCTACATTTATGATGACATCTTTTCCAGGGGCATCCATGCATTTTTCAGCGAGACAAAAGACAAAAAGAACCACATGCTGCACCCATTACAAATGCATGGTTGTGGAAGAGGAGGGTACAGGTAGTGGACTGGCCCTTGGAGTTCTGGCTTGTCCCTAATAGAGAATGTGCGAAGGTAACATTTTGTGTCAACAAAATTTAATTGTAATTGGAATGTGTTGCAGGCCTGAAATGTAGCAAATGCATATCCTAAATAAAATAATACATGTTAAATCTTAGCGTGAGGATGGGAACAGGTACCAGAAGAAGAGCTCAGAGAGATTTTAATCATCCATCCATGTATCTGCTACTAAGAGCCATCTTCCAGCTGTTCATCCATCTCAGGGATGCACAACCAAATTGAATTTCCTGTTTGTACTTCGGGTCTGCACTATCGAGGGTTTTTTTTTTAATCAGCGCATCATTTGCTTAGTGTGTGGTGCCATCTGCAGTATGTAAGGATAAACACAACTGTAACGCAACCTGAATCGCACAAATGTCTGCACGGATTGTTCATAAAATGTGCTCTGATCTCAGAGTTTAATATATTTCCAGTTAAAAATATTGTGAAAGAGTCTGGTTTCAGAACCAAAAAAATAAATAAAAATTTGAGTCGTTGGTGTTTTTAAATATCTATTGATGACATCAGCTAATAAATAGTGCAATAGAATGGGCTTTACATAGACAACAGACAACAGACCCAATTTATTAGGACACCTCTCTGTCGCACCTAGTTTAATTAATTAATTTGTTTATTTATGTATTTTTTTATTTATATAGTCAAGATAAATTATATAGATTTATAAATACATAAATCATAAAGTTTATTTACTGCATTTAAGCTTTATACCAGCTTTACACTTATACAGTATAAAGTGGGTGTATGTGTATACACACACAGACACACACAGACATATACATACACCCACTTGATTTAAGTATTTACATCAAACACCAATTAGATCATTTAATTTAAACAACAACAATCTCTGATAAACTATTAAAAACAGGTATCCATAAAAAGCAGTCACAAATTGAAAAGAAAGAAAGGTATCCATTAATCTCTGCCTTAAATACTGCAATGTGTAAACTTAACAACGAGCATTTTCAGTAGGTTAATTTACCAAGCCTCAGAGCCAATTTTTGGGCAACAGCGCCTACCCCAGTCTCTAGTGCATCAGTTTTAATCACAGTGGAAATATGGTAGGTAAGCTAAATAGGAGAAAATAAATTAAAACATGTCTAAAACTAAATGCATGTAATTTTTGTGGGGGCACTAGACCCCTTAACAGAGGTCTAACAATGCCAACGCCGAAAGTAGAAATCAACCAGAGAACAGCAATTTGCTACGTGCCATTTTCCAGCACTTAAAATGATGTTAACAGACTGTGCCTGTTACATAGGCATCCTCACACCTAATATAAGTTTCTTTTTTTTTTAGTTCTCTGCGAGGTGAGTGTGGGGATGGCTACCACATTCCTGTTTCTTATTGTCATGGCATAACTACAAGAAAGGTTGCTGATTTAACTATGATTAAATCACTCTAGCTATGAAAGGACACGTCATTACATGCGGGCTGTGTTGAAAAGGAGCAAAATTGCTCTTTCAACATGATAATGGTGTGACGCAACTGCGCGCACGCACACACACACGAGCATATAAACGGGTGGTCCAACAGAACAAGGGAACAAAAGAACAGCAGAACAAAAGAGTAATATCAGTGTTAAATTCGCTTTTATGGAAAAAAATTATGCCATTATTTTCATAACATGGTGGCACACGTGGGTAGCAATGTTGCCTCAGAGCCAGAAGGTTCTGGATCGAGCCCAGGTGGAGCAGTCTGGGTCAGTCTGTACCGTGGGGAGTCTGCATGTACTCGTACAGTGAGTACGGAAAGTATTCAGATCCTTTTACATTTTCATTCTTTGTTTCATTGCAACCATTTGCTAAAATCAAAGAAGTTCATTTTATTTTTCATTAATGTACACTCAGCATCCCATCTTGACAGAAAAGTAACAGACATATAGAATTTTTTTGTAAATTTATTAAAAAAGAAAAACTGAAATATCACATGGTCATAAGTATTCTGAATGCTGTGACACTTATATTTAACTCCCAAACTGTCCATTTTTTCTTATCCTTCTTGAGATGATTCTACTCCTTCATTGGACTGCAGTTGTGTTTAATTGAACTGATTGGACTTGATTATGAAAGACACACACCTGTCTATATAAGACCTCACAGCTCACAGTGCATGTCAATGCAAATGAAAATCATGATGTTAAAGGAGCTCAGACACAGATTTGTGGCAAGGTACAGATCTGACCAAGGTTACAAAAACAATTCTGCAGCACTCAGGGTTCCTAAGAGCAAAGTGGTCTCCATAATCCTGAAATGGAAGAAGTTTGGGACGACCAAAACTCTTCCTAGGCCTGGCCATCCAGACAAACTGAGCAATCATGGGAGAAGATCCTTGGTGAGAGAGGTAAAGAAAAACCCAAAGATCACTGTGGCTGAGCTCCAGAGATGCAGTAGGTAGGTGAGAGAAATTCCACAAAGTCAACTATCACTGCAGCTCTCCACCAGTCGGGGTTTTATGGCAGAGTGGCTCGACAGAAGCCTCTCATGAGTGCAAGACATATGAAAGCCCACACAGAGTTTGCCTAAAAACACATGAAAGACTCCCAGACTATGAGAAATAAGATTCTCTGGTCTGATGAAATGAAGAACTTTTTGGTGTTACTTCTAAGCGGTATGTGTGGAGAACATCAGGCACTGCTCTTCACCTGTCTGACTTATACAATGCCAACGGTGAAACATGATGGTGGCAGCATCATGCTATGGGGGTGTTTTTCAGCTGCAGGGACAGGAGGACTGGTTGCAATTGAAGGAAAGATGAATGCGGAAAAGTACAGACATATCCTGGAAGAAAACCTCTTCCAGTGTGCTCAGGACCTCAGACTGGGCCGAAGGTTCACCTTCCAACAAGACAATGACCCTAAACAACAGCTAAAATAACAAAGGAGTGGCTTCAGAACAACTCTGTGACCATTGATCCAAATTGATCATCTCTGGAGAGACCTGAAAACATTCACCGTCTAACCAGATGGAACTGGAGAGAACCTGCAAGGAAGAATGGCAGAGAATCCCCAAATCAAGGTGTGAAAAACATTCCCAAAAAGACTCATGACTGCTCTCAAAAGAGAGCTTCTACTAAATACTGAGTAAAGAGTCTGAATACTTATAACCATGTGATATTTCAGTTTTTCTTTTAAAATAACTTTACAAAAAATTTCTAAACGTCCGTTTTTGGGATGGGATGCTGAGGGTATACTAATGAGAAATAAAATGAACTTTTTTGATTTTAGCAAATGGCTGCGATGAAACAGAATGATAAATTTAAAGGGGTCTGAATACTTTCCGTACCCACTGTATATAAACCCATGCTAGCTTCATACCTGTCAAGTCTCCCATCTTATGTTCCCCCCTGTATTCTCAGTATAAAGGTAAATTAAGTGATGAATAAGCTCTCTATCAGAAGCTCTGTAGTTACCGCCAAAATAACAGTGTCTATGAAACATTTAGGCCTCATCATAGTACTGAAACAACATTAATTAGGGTACTTAATATTAATATTACTATAATAGTAATAATATTACTATTAATATGCTCAGATAATGGACGTGTTTCTTTTCTTGTCCTATTAGATTTAAGTGCAG
>JAYJMA010059551.1:0-10657 GCA_036873895.1 Parotocinclus cabessadecuia | reverse complement strand
GCCAAGCCCAAGTGCATTGTTTAAACTATTTTTTCATGTAAGCTTGAATTCATTTTATCTTGCAGAGTTTTATCTCATTAAACCAGGAGCATTTAGTCTTCACATCATAGCTGTACATATTTTTGAGACTGGAAATATTTCCAAACTGACATTTTCTCTGTGCTGTAACCATGGGAAAAGAGTAGCCGTCTTCCTCCAGCCAGTTACTGACGAGCAGGGTTAAGCAACATGTGGGGGAGGGTGTAGCTCACTGTTCTGGGATCCGTGAGAAAACTCCAGACAATGTCTCTAGAACGTCTCTATAAAATCTTTAAACCAGAACAGTCTAACAATTTATTTTTTGCTATTTTTAACTTCTAAAAAATATGTGAGACAGTGCTGAACAGAACACAGCACGAGAATCTGCTGATTTATGAGCTTCTCTTATTCTTCTCTCTGCTGTTAGCAAGGCTTAGAGATTCAGGTCCGCGTTCAGTATAACACACCCCTCTTTCCGGTCCCTGTCCCTCAGATGGAAGCAAATCAGCTTTTTGTTTAACTTTGACAGCTAGAGCTTAAAGATAAACTGATAAACCGTCGTAAAGAGAGAAACTCTCAGATCATTATTTGGATAATTCGGTTTCATAAGTTGGTGCTTGTTCAGGGAACCTGCAAATTCCCCATCTGGTTTGACAAATAATAGCAATGAATAAGTTAATAAGATGTATGTGCTTAATGGCACAGTGTTAAGGCACTAGACCATAACCGCAGAGACCCAGGTCCTCGCAGTGGCTTCCGACTGTATCGAGCATCATATACAGACATGGATCAGGCACCTCATCCAGGTAGGGATTGGACCCCGGTGAAAAATTCCCCAGGAAAATTCAGCGTTCATAGGGGAAGGAATGTAAAATCACTTACTGACCCACTTTTCATAACTGCTTATTCCATTTGAGGGTCAGGCCTTAACCCATCCAATGAATGCCCGTCCAATGCATGGCACATACATTCATTCATTCACACGCACATATGCACATGCACTCGTTTACACTTGGACACACTGCAGACATCTGCTAATCTTACACATGGTGAAATAACTTGGAGACCCATGCAGTCAAGGAGAGAACTTCACACATACAAACAGTCTACATGGGGCCCAACAAGTCAACCACCCTTCATCATCATATCACATGAATTTATTTGAAACACTTGATCTGTTGAGTTCCCCTGAATTTGTGTCTATGTGCCTCAGATTTGGTGCTTTAACACCTTTTTCCAGGGGTTAACACCTACTTTTTCTTACTTTGTGATATCTTGGTCTGGCCAATAACTTTCAGCTTTACGTTAAATTTATTTGTGAACAAATTAAAGATGTTGAACTATAGCAGTATGTATATAGCTATAGCTATATAGCAGTGTGTGCCACAGTTCCAAGCTTCAAGTAAAGACACTTTATGCATCAAGTCCTATTTATTTAATTGTAGACATAAGTAAAGTGCTTTTAATCACTGGATAAGTGACTAAAAAGTGTAATATTGCATTCTTCTATATGCAGAAATTAGGGGATAGTTCATTATGGGATATATCAATTTGAAATATCATCTCATTTATGTGAGCAGTATATTTCCTACAAGTCCTATACTTGTATTTGCTTGCTTAAAAACTTTTAGCTACTATTTACTATTAGCGTTAACACTAATAATTGAATCAGCATTTACCAGTTGCTAAAACCAACACTTGCATTTGAGCAGGTGCAAAAGTATTAGCATTAGCACTGTCATACATATTTAGTTTGTATACTCCCTACACTGTTTTTTTTATACCAGCATAAGTTTGTTCATAGTAATACAACCTTGATTCCAGTGAAGTTGGGATGTTGTGTAAAAATAAAAACAGAACACGATTATTTGTAAATCCTTTTCAATGCATATCCAATTGAATGCACTACAAAGACAATATATCTAATGTTCAAACGGATAAATTGTATTTTTTTTTGCAAATATTTACTAATTTGTAATTTGATCCCTGCAACAGACTTTCAATGGTTTTTGGTGTTCCTGAGCCCATGTGCTAATTACAGGACTTCAGTTTTTAATGCAGTAGTGCCCGAGGGATCAAAGTTGGTTTTCGGCCTTGCCGCTTACTTGCAGAGTTTTTCCAGATTATATGAATCTTTTGATTATATTATTGACTGTCGATAATTAAATCTCTAAATTCCTTGCAATTGCACAATGAGAGACATTGTCCATTAACCGTTGGACGTTTTGCTCATGCAGTTTTTCAGAAAGTGTTGAACCTCACCCCATCCTTGCTTATGAACGACTGAGCCTTTCATGGATGCTCCCTTTATACCCAATTATGACACTCACCTGTGGAATGTTCCAAAACAGGTGTTTTTTTTAGCATTCCTCTACTTACCAGTCTTTTGTTGCCCCTGTCCCAACTCTTTTGGAACATGTTGCAGGCCACAAATTACAAATGAGTAAATATTTGCAAAGAACAAAAAAGTTTATCCATTTGAACATTAAATATATTGTCTTTGTAGTTTATATGATTGAATATGGGTTGAAAATGATTTGCAAACTTATCTTGTACCAGTAACATCAGAGCGACTCGCAAAATCTGTTCTTGATAAGCCTTTAGCATCCACGTTTACACTTTTAGCTTATCTACAATGTGACTCAAACTCTGAGCTGGATATGTGAAAGTTTGCCAGGTGCAAAAGCTCACCACAATGCCCATCTTTCTTCTCCTGGGAACTCTCTGGGTTGTGTGACTGCACTTAATATCTTGCTGGTGGGAAATACAGGGAGAGATGGAGAGAAAGTGGGAGGGGAAAAACACAAAAGAAAGGAAGCGAGGGATAAAGTTCGCCCAATGCACTCTTGACTCATTAGGAAAGATATTGCAGTGAATGCTAGTGTTGATCCAACACCTGATGACTGACACAGTTACATTCTGCCAGTTTTCTTTCCTTTTTTTGCTTTCTTCATATGAAAACCACGTAGCTTTATTACAAAACACTGTATATGGATGCACATATTTATTTAGCAACTGGCTGAAGTTTTGTTTGCTCGTTGCCTTCATGAAAACCACTAACTGACAACCACATTTCTATTTGTGACTATTGGTAGTCATCAGGTGGTTATTACTGTGGTTGTTTTAAATTTCCATTTAAAGTTTGCTCAATAATAATAAAACGGCACACTGTTACAACATCTCTTATTACTAATTACTAATTGGAACAAGCGATAACTTCATTTCACCATTAGTAAGCAGAACTTCCAATTACATTTACCTAATTTAACAGACACCATTTTTACGGTATTTAGCAGACGCCCTTATCCAGAGCGACTTACAACTCATACAGTCTTACAATCAAAGCTATTGTGGGTTAAGGGTCTTGATCAAGGACCCAACTGTGACAGCTTGGCAGAGGTGGGATTTGAACCCTGGACCTTCTGGTCCAGAGGTCAGTACCTTAACTGCTAGGCCCATATACATTGGTGCACTTATAACTTAACTAATTTGTGCATTGCTCAAGGGTCACCACTGTGACTTCACAGGCCCTTTCACAGTTAAAATGAATGCACCCAGAGAAACTGACTATGCCTGCTGTATCAATTCACCATCTTTGATAGCACCTTAATCTGCCATAAGAGGCTACTCTTAAAACTGCAGGAAGATGATCATCCACCCCACCCCCAGCTGAGAGAGGTACTTGTGTCTGTGGAGGCAAATAAACCACTTCTAAACCAAAGCATCCTTCTCAGTAGCCCTTGCATTGAGCTTTTTTGACTATGGGGACTGTGGTGGCCTAATGCTTAAGGTACTGGACTATGGACCACAAGGTCCAGGGTTCCTCTGCCACAGTTGGGTCCTTGAGCTAGGCCCTTAACCCACAATTTCTTGAATTGTAAAACTGTATTAATTGTAAGTTGTTCTGGATAAGGGCGTCTGCTAAATTTCATAAATGTAAATGTAATATAACTGAATTAGAAAACACATTCATCAACCTGAATCAGATTTTCTGGGTTATGGGTCTGAGTTCAGCCAAGCAATGGTGGAAAGAATCCAGTTAGAACCAATAATTGAAAGAGATGTGAATAGGAGATAAAACAAAACAATACAATACCATTATCTAATATCAAGAGACCTGATTAGGTAAATATTGCTCTGTCTTCCTCTTCAAATATACTTCAGTATACACAAACAAAACATTTTTGAGGTTATACTGCTTAATTAATTCCATATAGACATATTTGCACGTGATACGACTGACATAATAAAACTTTTTTATATAAATGATCCTCATTAGAAAGACACGTTGAAAGTGGAACACAGTGGAAATGAGGTCTTTCACAACTTCATGTAACTGGCTCTGATATTTTGAGATGTAGTGAGATGGCGGTAGCATGCTTCTTCTAGAACGCTTTATACCACTTTGGCCACGGTGTGTAAAAACACCAGAATGATGTCACTCTAGGCCTTTTGTTTGCTTTAGTTCTGTGTGTGAATGTTATGAATAAACATTAGGTGTGTAACAATATACTCAATTTGCTCAGAATTTGATTTATGCTACTGAGTTCACGTTTCATTTTCCCCACTTTTTTATTTGTGATGTATAAACAATTCAAAATAAAACAAGAACTATTTTGCTATTTAAAGAAAGTATTGCAAACAGGCATTCAGAACTGTAACTGTATTGCCTAATCTAAACCTATTGTAGATTCAACAAACATTAAATAAATGTTGCCCAACCTCTTTTAGTTGGAACACCCAAGCTGCACATCCCCCAGTGACTCAATGTAAAGGTTTTATTAAAATAACATAAAATAAATTGTAGATTTTTCCTTTTACTTGGGTTACTTTTATGTTTTCAAGACATCTAAACATTTTGCTAAAAATAGTCCTTGCCAAAAAATAATGATTTATTATGTGAAATGATCTATTGTTATATTGTTTTATATACATCTTTTTAGTCAAAAATTGTATTGAATTTAATTGTGCAAACTTTATTTTGTTAAACTTGGTGCTCCTTAGAGCTGACAAAGCCTCGCACACCCCCTATGATGGCCCAGGTTCCATGGGAACCATGGCGAAATAGCAAACATTCCTTTTTTCCTTTAAAGAATAACAATTTAAAATAATGTGTACTTTCTTGTATAAAAAATCTAATATAATCTAATAAAAGCTGCAATTGAAAGAAATTAGAAAGTGGTTGGAATGGGAGTATGAGATCACAATGTATGATTGCCCCCCCTGGTGTTCAGATAATGCAACTGAATTCATTAGTGTAATAAACAGAACATGTCATGACTTCTGTTTGATGTTAAAGACACTATGTTAAAGGTGTAGATTTTTTTTGTTTTTAATGTTATACTCTTATTTTTTTTACTGGTGATTGTTTGTCATTGCAGTTTATCTGCACATAAATCTCATCCAAATGAACAGCTCTAAAGATCATGCATTCATTGTCTAACTGTATGGATGAGGCAATGATCAGAGAATTTACTGAATTTCTACATGCAGTCAAACACGTTTCAGCATCCATCTTTTCCTCCCTCTGGTTTATCTGCTCTGATAAACCGTTTGCCCTTCATCCATGCCTAACCTCCACAGTACGGGAAAGCCATGACACACACATTTAGCTGGGTGAACAGAGCAGAGGTGACCACCATAATGGACTGAGGACTTGTTCTACACATTTAACCAGATTTCATGCATGGTAAGCTCTCGGTCACAGCACGGTCCCTTTCATCTCCTACTCTAAAGGTCACGGTCTCTCATGGTGCTTAGATGGGGGCCATGGTGGGAAGATAAAAGATGTGTGTTATCCTTGATCTCAAGCTACTTATGTTCCTGCTGACTGAAGACTGATGGAATTAGATCGCATCATTCACTTGGGGCTGTTTGAATATGGCAGTGTGCAGCTGGCAAATTCAATTGCATCCTTTGGTTTTTGAATTTTTCAAATGTTCCTAATAATTAAGTAGTTCAGGGAACCTGCAAATTCCACACACACTCATGGGTGCCCTATCTAATAAAAAATATGCGGGTAGGATGGGATAGCATGCATTTGTATTACGTCTAGCATAGTCTATAGCATTGGAAGTAGCATGGATTGGAATACAGCTGAATCCGGTTAATTGGACCACCGGTTAATGGGACCAGCCGCTTATTCGGACCAAATCCTAAAGTACCGAAAGAAATCCTGTTATATACGTGTAATTTTATTCAGTTATTTGGAATAAAATTCCACTTAATCGGACCAAAGAATGTGAGAGCGAATAAGAAAAATAAGCCACATGTTGCCACCTAGCGGATGCAAAGCGGGTCAGCGAGATATAGGAGGATTTTTGGGATCCCCAGGAGAATTTATGCTTTCATCAAAGGTCAGGAAATCCGAAAAGTTGTGTTGACAAGAGCAAAACCAGCAGGTGGTGAACACGCCCACCACTTTCTTGATTTTGTTGAAGCGCAGTCCGTCAAGAGAATGTGTCAGATCACACTGGATCACACTGCCACCTACAGGGCTAACATTTCCATTTACTACAGAAAATAAGCGACAAGTCGCCACTTAGCCACAGAAAAAGCACGTCAGATCCCACTGGATAAGTTCTTCAAAACGTTGTTTTTTACAGTATTATTGCTGTACCTATACATTGTGTTGTAGATCATTTCGTAAGCAACATTAGTTCTTGTTTGTACATTTGCTATACGTATAAATCGCACAATAAAGGTTTAATACACATTTAATATGTTACATAAATTATAGCACGTCCCGTCTTTTAATATAGGGCATGTTCGTTTAATCGCACCAGCCGGTTATTAGGACCAAAACCATCGCGTCTCGATGTGGAACAATTAACCGGAATCGACTGTATTTGTATAAGAATTTTGAAATGGGGTCATAAAGCTTATCGTCTCTCACCATTACTTGGATCAGTTCTAAATTAAAAGTGCTTAACTTGCTTCTCAGGGTCATTTTGTGGCTGTTGCAGCATAGCATTTCCTTTTATCCACTTTTATAGTAAAAGTTGGGGATCCATTACAATACTGAGAGGATACTGCCACTCCAATAAAGAACATTCACCCCAGCCAAGATTGTAGGTGTATAAGGGTCGACATAATGAGCCTGTAACCCCCTGCAAAGCCTGGCTGCTAAATAAGACCATCACCATAGCAACAGTGCGAAACCTACAAGCAGGGTTTTTTCTTCTTTATCTATAAGCCATGGTATTTTCCCTGGTAGGTACTACAGCTTCCCTGTTTTCACTCTCTGTCTCCAGCCAGGTTAATTTAAACGCATATATGATTGTTGTTTCTGGGCTTTTCTGCAAAGCACCGTGTTCAAAAATGTTTAAGGATTTCCTGCAGCAGAGCTCAAGGTGATTTTTGCTTTTTGTTATCATTCACAAAGCTGGTTAAATACACATTGCTGACACATCTTAGTTAAAGAGCTAGTTGGTAGACTGATGGCTAGCTAGCTGGTGAACTGATGCATTTGAATGCAACACTTTATCTATTCAATGCATTTATTTTATTCAGTGTTGAATTTCACTCTTTAGAACAGCAGAGAATGAAGTATAATGCTGTAGAACAGTTATTCCAGTAGCACCACTTCAAATCAAATGGTTATTTCTAAGCTGAATCCAGTTTCAGATGTAATAAAATATTTTATTACCGCACAATCCTACCCTTGTTTCTTCAGTCTACATAAAACATTTGGAAGTGTGGTAATTCCATAAATCTTTGCTTGAGGTAGTACCAAGTTGTGAAGAAAGGCGGGGTAGGAGACTTAATTTAGTAGATAATGATATGATGGTGTGGTTTATGATTTTGCAACAGGAATCCAAAAATGCACATGACCACACACAGCGGGAACTGGATTCTGAATTTTGGTTTTCCACGGGCAATCAATATGCAGTATGAAACTCTCCTGCAGATGCAGGACCAGTGGACTGACCAATCTATTTTGTGTTCACGTTCAAGGATTTTAAGCATGTTTAAGGTAGGCTAGACTATGACAGTATATAAAGAACTCCTCGGTTTGCAGTAATTCAACTCACGATGGATCTGTAACATAACCTCGTTGTCGGGAAGCTCTTGTATCGGTGGCCAAATATTACAATATGTTTCAAACAATGTAGCATCAGTGTTCTGAAAATTCTAGTCTTGTCTGCAAACTGTTTATTTATGGTCTTAGATGATTTATGATTTTTTTATGATCCAATGTCAAATTTATTATGAATAATGTTATTTTTCAGGTTATTACTGATACTATTATTCACTCGGTCACTCCCCCTGTATAATTAAGAGCTTTGTTGCCATGTTGATTCAGACAGGACAGCATTCAAACTCACTGTGGAGGGTATGTAAACCTGAGCAATATATTGTATCACCCGTTATTGCATTATTGGTTTCTCACAGTGTACACCTCCCCTCAGATAATCTGATATCTGACTTTATGCATTGGCAACGTAAATGTTTTGTTTCCTCCAGGCTTGTTTGATTTCCTCAGTTCCTCAGTCCTTCAGCTTTTAATGTAGTTGACTGAACTTCGTGTTGCAATTAAACGATGCATTTTAATTACACAGGAACTAATTATTTATAGGCTAGACAGTGTGGAAATTAAAATTAACCTGATATAGTGACATACAGCCATCTGACTTATTTGGTTTCAGTTATAAGGTATATTTTCATCTTTTGTTATAGGCTAATGTTCTGGTTGCAGTTTTATAATCTATTTTGATTCTTTAGTAATTAATGTGCGGCAAATACAATTTAATGCAGTTTAATTCTGGTTCTTGAACCTTAATGAAAGAAAAAAAAACAAAAGGTTAGAAATTCCATTCCATCAGTCTCAATCAGTTAGGGGAAGCGAAGCACATAAGCAAAACAAAACTATTGTGCCGAGGCATTTATTCAGTAGGTGGAACAGTCCATTACATCATATCAGAATACCTCTCTTTCAAACATCCCATGTACAAGATGTTTTCTTGGGAAATGTTACGGCTGGTATTTCTAAAGGCTTGAATCTAATACTTCTTTTTTTAAGTGTATCAAACCACAACTCTGACTAACTCTGACTAGCTCTGTGAACTAGTGGTGGTGGTGGTAATGGGGGAGGTAATGGTGGTGGTTGGTAACTAGTAACTACTAGTAACTAGTAGTAGGACATGGCATTCTAGAATGCATCTGGAATAGCTGTTGGTTACATTTCAGTTCTTGGCACTGCTGCCAAGCCAAGTATGGTTCCAAGATACCCAAATTCTAGCTCTCTCAGTTCACTGGAATTGTGAAGTTCTGCTCTTGGTTTACTTGTAGTCCAAATGTAGGCTAGCCGGCACGTTAAAAGTGTGGTTTGCACTCCATATTGCAGTGTTACATGTTGCCAGATGCTTCAGCCTGTCAGTGCTCAATGGGGTGATCTGTTGGGTAAGCACATGATGCAGACCCAGGGTGCCCCGATATTACATATAGGGTTCTTTTCCACAACACATTTGGAATTTTGTACTACTAAAGTGATAACAAAACTAAATCATTCTGTGATTTCAAACCGATGATGTTTAGAGGTTATTCCAATCAAGATTTGGTACAAAAGCTGTGTTCACAAAAGGCTGATGTTTTAAGGCGAAAATGTGAGCAGAGCATTTGTTAATTCAAATGTTTAAAATGATTTTCCCATAAAAAAGATAGTAAGAAATCTTTTAAGTGCTGTGAGTATTGAGGAAAGGAAAATTGACCAACGCATTGATTCTGTCTGAAGTGATATAAATGTTATGTAAGAAACACTGTGCTTTTTTTATTTGTAATTTTCATACCGTCTGAATTGGGGTGATGGGGAGTTGGATTAATACATAACTTGACTCTTTCTTCTTCTTTCTCTACCTCAGTTGGTAAAGTCTGGTGGAAATTTTTTGTGCCACGTCTGATCAGAACACCAGGAAAAGATTTTTTGAAGACAAAAGAAGGAAAACAAGAGCACAGTGGAGCATAAAGAAGCCGGGGAAGACATGTGACTGCCAGTGTCTTTCAGCAGAATGCCAGCTACGATGGACACTTGGATCAGCGGGCACTAAATCTCCACTCGATCAGGTATACTTACACACTTTGAATAGTGGAGATGTGTGAAAAGCTTGGCTTGCCAAGAAAACATGCATGTACAGTGCGTCATGCAAGTAAGCTGTGGTCAAGCAGCATGTTTTCTCATGCCTACATCCACTTAAAGAGGGAACTTAAATAGAGATGTGAAACATCCATTGCTTAGCAACACTTATACCCTGTAAGACATTTTTTTATCATATTGGCAGTTTTAAAACATCTTCACTGCTCACAAAAATATCCTTTTGAAATATCCCCTAATTTTTGTGAGCAGTATATTTCTGATCTGAATTGAAACCAACTTCCAGGGATGTGCATTTGTTGCTGTTTCTAAGCAACCTATAATATATATGTCTTTAGTGTTCTCTGTATCCCCCACATGAGGTCGCGGGCCACGGCAACTCTGGGTGCAAGGACAGGCACAACCCTAGATGGGGAACCAATTCATCGTAGGGCAAACACACACACACACACACACACACACACACACACACAAAGGGCCACTTTTAGAGACGCCAATTAACCTACCATACATGTCTTTGGATTGTGGGAGGAAACCAGAGTACCCAGT
>JAYJMA010059530.1:0-10657 GCA_036873895.1 Parotocinclus cabessadecuia | reverse complement strand
AGAGGTGGGATTTGAACCCTGGACCTTCTGGTCCAGAGTCCAGTACCTTAACCGCTAGGCTACCACAGGCCTAAGACTGAGACAAATCCAGAATTACAAACTGAAAGACATAATCCAAAGACTGATATTAATCCAAATGTATATCCTTAAAGATGGATTATAATGTTATAGAGTTAAAACCCTCAAGATTTCGAATAATCAAAAAAAATTGAAGTTTCAAGAATGAGACTAAGTCAGAGTTTGAACCTTACAGACCATACAGATCTAGAAATTGTATTTTTTTTTTAACTGAGAGTTGGGAACCAATCCAGAGTCTAATCCAGAGTTACAAACATAAAGACTGGGACTAATCTAGATCTAATCTAGAGCGGCACATGCCCCTGGCTGGACGAAACGTAACACTGGGAATCGGACACCTGACAGAAAACAGAGTATGTCAGGTATTAGAGTATTGGATCCCACCTCTGGCGAGGTGAGGTTTGTTCATGTCTGTGTGTCCCTGTTCCTTTCTGTCCTTTTGTAGCTTTAACTTGCAGTAACGTTTCTTAATTATCTAAGTAGACCCAAACGGAATGGATGGAATGAAATATAAAGTGTTTTTTTTCTGGGATTAGAAGGTAAAGGCTTGATGTGCCTTAAGTACAGCGATGTGTCAGAGAGAGAGAGAGAGAGAGAAAGAGAGAGAGAGATGGACGTCTATGAAGTGTCTCCACTCAGGGAGATTAGCCTCTAATTCCGGCTGCTAATGAAACCCAAGGCCGAGCGTGTCTGCTACAAAAGACGTGTTAGTGGATTTATCTGTGGAGGAATTCCTCGGCGTTCAGGATTAGCCGAGCGGGAATCTTCTCTCCACTTCATCACTTCATCACTTCAGCCCCCTCACGCCAATAAAAGCCTCATTTCAGGACCTGTTTGGACGGATTTGGGCCCTAATCCGGCGTCTCTCGCTGTTCTCACCCCGTGTAATGAATGATTTGAGTCTGGGAACATAAACAGGACGGCCTTTTCTACGTACAGATTAATTCTGGATCACAGCGAGGTTTACTAAACTCAGGAGTGACGCTGCAGCGTGAGATTGGGCTCACGTTTGGTATTTTGGATACGAAGCGGCGGTTCGGGTGGAGAGTCGTTAACAGCACGGACCTGTCTGCAGTGTCACCCATGATTAAAGAGGAACGAAATTCTAAATGGGTTTAGCAACGAAAGAAAAGCGATTTGACTCGATTAAAGCACGAGCCGGGCTGACTTTATATTTATATTAAATCATAGTAAAGGAGAGGCAAACAAAAATAAAACGGAAAAGAGCGTGCCCGAAACGAATGAACCTGTTGATCTGAGCAACGTTAGAGATCTAAAAATCTTCTAATGAAATATTACATCATCATATATTACATTACATTCAGAAACAAGCAATCCATAAAAAAATAGTTAAATAAAAGTTAAATAACACTCAATAACCTTTATGGAGCCTAGTTTTTGCTTATTATTAGGTCGGGTACTCTGACTCCCTTGATTTGGGGACGGGGAGGGGCCGGTGGTTTGGGGGGTCCGGTACCGGGGCTCAGTTAGCATGGGGTGATGGAGGAAGTTCTCATGAACGGTGCTGAGGATTCTAAAAAGGCACGACCAACGCGCCATCACGCAGACCTTATTTAAGGTGTAAACACCTCGCTTCATCTCTGATTGTAGGTCCGCCCACGGCTCCAGAGCCACACCATTCATAAAAGGATTGGCCCTTCCCCAAAAATAACAATTACCTCCCTTCTGTTCACACACAGACACAAACAGTCATACACTGTTTACTAAACACCTCTCTAAACCCGCCAGTGCAGACGGACCGCTGCCTCAGCTCCGACCTCAGGCCCGGACCCCAGCCCCGACCCCAGCCAGTCCCGACCTGACTGGCACGACTTCAGGTGCAACACGAAACCCCCCATGATCCTAAAACAAGAGGCAAGAACGACACGAATTTATCTTACATTATTACTAAAAAACGGTCATCAGTAATCAGAAATAATCACACGAACCTACGCCACGCCCAAAAACAATCTTTTAAATGTTTATATATTGTACTGCTTATGAGTTAAAAAAAAAAAATTAATAATAATCGCATTCAAAATCAAACGTAAAAATGTCAAAACGATGAAAAACGATCCACGCTTTTTATTTTTTATTCGAAAATACGTTCTCGTTTCTGTTCATTTTTAATTTTAAGTAATCCGAAAAAGGCACGATTTGTAAACAAAAAATATTTGTTTAATTTGCTGTCCGTTTTTTCTCTGCCAGTGATAAAGAAATTCAATTTTTTAAAACCTTTTTTGTCTCCGTTATTAAAAAAATTAAAGAAAGCATCACTTTTTAATTTTTTTTTTTACTTCAAGATTCCTCACAATTTAATTGTTTTTGACCCTTTTTATTTATTGGAGTAATTAATTAATGAATTCATTAAACGAGTCATCATCGGTTGTGAAAAAAAAAAGGAATTTCTTTTTAGTATTTCAAACATTTAAAAATAGATCAGAACTTATCATAAATAATAAATAAACAAGAAAATATATTACGCGTATAATGCGTGTTTTGAAATGTTTTAATATTTTGTTTGATGGTTTTTTTTTTTTTGTTTTTTTTTTACAGATCACAATCAAAGCGTTTTCATTAGTTCAGGAAAAAAAATGATCCGAAACGTCAAACATTGCTCCAAAATATGTCTTTTTTGGATTTAGAAGCTGAGGGTGTGGCTGCTACAGATCTAAAATCAGTAAATCGATTCTTTCTAAACAGAGTTATGTTCAGACGTGGAAAGCTGTTACTTTAAATCACGACCCTCCCCGCTTTTGTCGCGTCGTTATTTTTTAATTCCGCCCAGCCTCGAGCTAAAGTTTTGCCCACCCCCGTCCGCAATCGTTTTTACCAAACGCTCTGAGACCTGAATGAGCTTTAGCACGCGCCGCGCGGAACCGGCCCTAATTAAATCTTCCACATAACGGCATCGTTCAGGAAACGGCGGCGGGACTCCCGCGTAGCCGCGCGGCTAATTGGGAAGCGGAAAGCGTGACGGCATCGGGACGGCTCGATTCGGGATGATGCAGCAGCACCTTTTGATGGGCGCGTGCACAGGTGTGTCATTAAGCGTCTTAAGTGGGAAAGCAGGGATGCGGTAAATACCGTTGTGGACCCTTTAATACTCGTTTAAGAGCTTTCATGTTCCATCTCTTCTGCAGCCAAACGAGCGCTAGTTACAGGGCCTGCTAAATCACCGCTTTCAGGCTTCAGCAGGTGCCGCGTGAAATCTGAAATTAGGCACAAAGATGTGCTGATCTTCACGTCTGGGGCGGCTCTGCGCAGGGCTGGGGCGCGGGCCGGGGGAGTGCCCACGATTACCTTACACGAGGTTAAACTCTGCTTCTAAACACCTGCTCTTGTTCCTTACAGCGGGAGCCTCGCACGAGCCCAAATCTAAGGAGGAGCCTCGTACTCCGTACTCGAGGTGCTTCCGCCTGGACCGTGACCCCAGGACAGGCCTGCCACTCGTTTGTTTTCGGGTTTGTCTCACATCAGGCTTGGGAACTCCATCGTGAAGTCGGAGAGCGAGACTAAGAAGTCAACCTGTCATTTTTGCCCGGGGTGCCAAAACTTTTGCTCGAGACTGTATATTATTAGTGAGATGGAGCAGTGCTGCATCCATACGTACAGGAAACGCAGCCGCCACTGTTATTATCCCGCTCCTGCGGTTTAAAGCTAAGAGCCAGCTGCTCTGCTCTAAACAGCAGCTCCCGACGAACCCCGGGCCGGGCACCATACACACGGCTGGGGTAGCCCAGGTTACGGGGCCCTGGATTGGACCGCCGACCCATTTAAAGGGCGGGCAGTGGATTCTGGGTTAAGTCCTGGACCTCTGCTGGGATAACTGGGGTCCAATCGGGAAGTTACGTGTGCTTCGTTTCTTTCCTGTAGGGGATTGCAATTGCAACTCTGGCAACCCTGGATCTATGGATGCTCAAATCATTTTTTTTAAAAAGCCTCTGGGGAGCGTCCAGCATCCAGCCCAACGGTCCAGTGGGAGCGAGGAAGCGACTGGCTCAGCTCACCAGAGACGAGACCCAAACTCGAGAGGTTCGGACGCAACAGTGTTGTTATGCCCAGATGTTACGTTTGTTTGTTTGTTTGTTTCTGGTTCCTGGTTCTGTTAGGGCCAGATGTTGCAGTCTTGGTTCCTGGCACCAACTGGTCCAGGTGTTTCTTCACGTGGTTCCGGGTTCTTGGTTCTGGTAAGTCAATTGCTTTGTTATTACTTTGTGGGGTTTTGGTTCCTGATGCCATTAAGTCCAGATCTTCCGGTTTTACACACTCACAGTAATCCTGTCCAGGTGTTTCTTCACGTGGTTCCGGGTTCTTGGTTTTGTTAAGTCCATGGTCCCTCGTGTACCGTCGGTTCCTGGTGATTCAGTACAGATGTTTAGATTCATGCAGTGCCGGTTCCGGGTAATCCAGAGGTTCCACTTCTCTGTGGTTATGTCTCCTGGTAAGGTTGATGCCTGGGCGTGTCCCCGCCCTGCCAGAGGTTCCCACTCTGGGTGTGGACTGGGTCAGACTCCCTTGGGGAGCTTCTGGTTGCCAGTACAGAGATGATCCCTGATGTTTGCGTCCGGTGAGGTTAACTATAACCTTGGTGATGTTCTCGTTCCAGGTCCCTTCGCCGGGTCCAGCGCTCATATCCTGGTTGCTATAGCGATGACACGGCCTTGATGGAAGCGAATGTTAGCGTGCAAAGAATTTCTCCATTAGAGCGTTCGGGCGCTGTGAAACACCGTTATGGATTAGATTCAGCGAGCGAGCACAAGAGCAATCCAATAAGCAATCCAATCAGACGCGGCGACGTCCCTCAGCCGTCAATCAGCCGTCCATCAGTGCTCCGGGTCTGTACTCCCGCTAATTAGCACGACATTAGCATCAAACAATGCAATTTAGATCAGAAAGCAATCCGTTTGATTTATTCGCATAATGGGACGCATTTCATTTGAACTTTCTAACAGAGGCTTAGCCAAAAAACTCACGCCTTTATACCCTACCTCCCAGTGCAGAGTCTGGGTCCAGACCGGGACAGGGGTGTCCCCATGTTATACTGTTATTATTACGGGTGGATTTTATCACATGACCTGTTAAAAAGTGGCAAACGTCCAGTTTTTGAGTGAAGAAATAAATAGATCGATCGATATATGAAACGTTTTCACTACGAAATAAAACAAATAAATCTAAACAATTATGTTTAAACAAATAAAATGTAATTTGTTTACATAATAGGATATAAATTGATAAATAAATGAGTATATCAAAAATATTTTAGATCTATATTATTATATATATTTGGGCCACCTGATTTTTTTTTTTTTTTGAAGTGGTAAACGTCCTGTTCACAAGAGAATAAATAATAAATAAATCAATAGTAAATCAATATATAAAGCACATAAATGCATCATTTCATATCCAACATGTGGCTTCTTAAAATAAATAAAACAAGTACATATATTTAGGGGTAATTTAAAATATATAGTTTATATATTTATTCATCTTTGGTTTCACCACCTGGTATTTTGGGCAATAAATATATTAATATATAAGTAATTTATTTTAGATGTATATTAATATATGGTTGTACCTGATTTTAAAAAAGTGATAATAATAAATAAAGAGATAGATAAATAAATAAATAAAAAAGTATAGTACAGTGCAGAATATATATATATATATATAACAATTTTTTTTATATCTGTAGCTTTGTTTAACATTTAAAGTCTAAATAAATAAATAAAATATCTACATTTATTGTATTTACAGGATTTTAAATATATATATATATATATATTTGTCTATTTTAATCTTTTATTTCTATATTTATATAATATCTATATTAATACCCAACTTGATTTTTTTTTAAATGATAAAAGAAAAGAAACCAAATTCCTGCCCATGAGAGAACAAAGAAAGAAGTAAAGAAATAAAAAGATAAATAAATATAAATAGGTAATACAGTGTAGTGTGAATTAGCTGTGGTTCAATTACAGGGCTTCAAATTAATATATAAATAAGTAACTATAGTTGGGAGTATTTTTGTTCAAATAGACGTTTAAAAAATATTTTTATATTTTTATATATATTATAAATGTAGGATGTAGAATAAAGTGATAAAGTATTTTATATAATTTTTGGATTTTCGATTTAATACCTGCAGTTCCCCCACATAATTGTTGAAGTTATTATTATTATTATTATTATTATTATTATTTACATTAATATTAATATATACGGTATTGTGTGTATCTTAGTAGACTTTTTTTAGATCAGTGAATGAAAAAAGTTTGTACAGCAGGAATCATTTAAAATAAATAAACGACAGCGCTGCTGTAAATCTAAGGCGATTCGTCTGAAGCTTCTCATCGAACCGTGTGCAATTTTTTTTTAAGAAGCCCCATTTTCTCAGCGGGACTTCTCGCTGGTAAAAGAGGCATTTTTTGTGAGCGGCGGCTAAGAGGCCGGCTATTGTGTCCAAACTCGCGTAATTACGACAAGATAATGTGGCGGGAAAAAAAAAAAAAAGAGGGAAAAAATTACTATTTGCCCAACAGTTGTGTTTGAACAGCGACGATGAAAAGGCTTAAAGAAAACGAGGGATGTGGGGGTTTACAAATAAAATAAAGAAACGTTTTCTCTTGTGCGCCGGTTGCCCGGGTGCGTGTGAAACCCCGGCGTGGGACAAAAGCCCGGGGATGGAAGAGGCCTGGAGGTTTTTGTGGACGAGACGCCGTGGAGTGGACACTCCAGCTCAGCGGCAAACAGCAAACGCCGTCCTCCAGAGATCCTCACATTGTCCGGCACACACATTAACACACTCGAGAGGGGACACAGAGAGACCGGGGACAACTAATGAAGGCCTCGAGTGGCCACTTCAACTCCAATACACACTCACTCACACACACACACACACACACACATTCTTTGTCTGCCGTGATTAGCATTAAAGCTTCCCATCGTCCTCCCCAGACGAATCACCGTTCTTTTATTTATATTTAAATTCGTTCTTATCTCTAAATGGAACTAGGTAGCCACTTCGTAACACGCTTACGTGTTTTTCTCCGACTTACGATGATTCCACGAGAACTGCGCCCGGCTGATGCTTTCAGAAATAAACGCGAGCTATTATCTCAGAATGGCCGCGCCGATCTCGCTACACGGTGTGGCCACGCCTTTTCGTCACCTTAGCAACCGGCCCTGGTTGCCATGGAAACGTACTGACTCCGAACAGGTTGGGAAGGTTTGACACTCGAACCCGGAAGCCTCTGGACTACGCTTAAGTCGCCGTCAGCGGCGTAACGCGCCGTCGCCGCACCTGCTTCGCTACCGTAGCGAGCGGCCCGGACACGTCGCACCACAGCGTGATTCGGGGCGGTCGTTAGGAGGTCCGTCTGTGCTTCCAGCCGGTCTCTCTGTGGAGCGTTATGGAAGGCCTGCGAGGGCAGAAGCTGATGAATATTTGATGGCGATGGGGGAGGTCAGAGCAGTTCAGAGCGAGCCGAGTGCACTTTACTGTACCGCGCCGGCAGAAAATAGAAGCGTACAAAAATAGAGCCGAGCAGGACCGAATACGGGACAGAGGGGCAGCGAGGGGAAGGGCGAGAGAGAAACCTGAAGGACAAAGATAGAAATGGTGTCTTATCTGCTTCTTACAGCTCTAATCCTAAATCCTGATCCTATAATCCTAAATCCTGATCCTATAATCCTAAATCCTGATCCTATACCCCTAATCCTAAATCCTGATCCTATACCCCTAATCCTAAATCGTGATCCTATAATCCTAAATCGTGATCCTATAATCCTAAATCCTGATCCTATAATCCTAATCCTAAATCCTATAGCCCTAATGAGGGAATGTACCAAGAGGCCTTGGGCAGCGTTAAAGGATTCGATCAGACGAGAGGTGAAACACCTTCAATAACCCAAAAGAAGTCCGGTTACCTCGAGCTGTAGCCCTGCAGACTAAATACCGTGACTGTTCCAAACACGTCCGGCCCCTAACCTGAAGCCCGCTGTGTTTCATATCAGGTTCATAAATACCGTCAGCGTAATTCACAAACTATGACGGCTTTACGTCTGCTGGTTTGCGGTGGAAGGGAATTTCTGTCTCACAGGATTCATTCCTACACTCGGTAACCCGACACAGGAGTTACTCAATCACCACTAATTACCCCACAAACCATCCGAACGCAAAGCCGTGGAGACGTCACACCCCAACTCATCCCCAAAATATGCCGGGAAATTTCTCCCTCGTCCTCAGATCGAGCTCGGCGATAACGGGCAGCGGCAGGACCGAGGGCCGAGGGGCTGTCTGTTCAAACCCGGCGCTGGTAGACTCGACCTTTTGAACGCCTGTGTGGCGCTCATGTGTCAGGGGGACGATCGGACGCTTTATGCTAAGCTAATTGAAGAGCGTTTTGGGATCTGCACCCGGACTGATTAAAAGCATTCGACGTCTTTACGCTTACAGAACCAGGAGCTGCTGCACAAGGTCTCTTTGTGAAGGTGCTGCACGTATGATTTAGGCAAAGTGTGTGTGTGTGTGTGTCTGGAAACGAGCTCTTTATTTAAAAAGCTTTAATGACACGCTGCAGCGAAACCCAATCCGTAAATATTCAAAGACGAAATATTTTTTGAATGAAACCGTTTGAGATGTGAAACAGAGATACTGCATTTAGGGCAAATTGCACCTTCACCTGTACAGAAATTACAGAGTGTGTGTGCGCGCGCGTGTGTGTGTGTGTGTGTGTGTGTTTGTGCACTTTTTGGAAAGGCAATATGACTCCATGACCACATGAAACGCAGGTTTAACGCTCGTCGACTTCAAAGAGGAATCTGACAGCAAAAACAATAATTTAATCGCTTCATTATAAATATTAAACAAAATTCATAATTCTCTCGTCAGTCATTTTTTTGTACTGTTTACTCGCGCTAATGAAGGGGTAGGGTGATGGAGGTGTCATGTGACTAAAACCCTCAGCGTCTAAACACACGCACACGCAAACACACACACACACACACACACTTGAAAATCAAGAAGAGTGAATCTCAGACACAGAATGATTCACTGATTCAAACGCAGATCTAATAAAGTTCAGATTTAACGATTCACTGATTCAAACTGTAATCTGTTGAGATCAGGATCGAATAAATCGAGAGTGAATCTCTGCTGTCTTTATGACGTCTGAACGCTAAATGACTCACTAATCCAAACGTTGACCTGTTGAAGTGATTGAAAATGATTCACCGATTCACCGATTCACTGTGTCATCTCCAGACGATTCACTAATTCGAACGGATTGCCTCGTTCAAAAGGAGAACTGTGAATCATAGATCCAATTCAGTTATTCCACGGAGTGAATGATCCCCTGCCCGGCCTCCCCTCCCTCAGACACCGGCAGCGAAGCGTTAACCCAGACCGTGAGGCTCAAAACATGACGCTTACAAAGAGTAAAGAGGCCTCTCAGGTGGTCCAGGGTCAGACCAGGACACACGGGGACCGGGACTCGAGACCTGGCGGTGCCGTAACAGATCCACTATGTGCAGTGACGTTCCGTGATTGGTGTGGGTGGAGCCTATGCAAATCAAGCCCCGCCCACATCGGTCCCTTTATGGGGTTGGAGTTGGGCAGGGCGGTAATTAACGAGCTCTCGGTGTACGTCCGTAAGTCGTGCAATTAGTAGATTGGAGAGGAGGGAGAAATTAGGTTTGACCCCGGAACCTGCCGTGTTGGAAAACCTACAGATAAAATAGTGCTAACCTCCTCGCGTATAAACTTCGGGAAATTCCTGTAGTCGGCAGGCAGGCCTCAAACGTCCTGAGGCGTTGGGTGTGAGTGTCTGATCTGTGAGAGACAGACAAAACACACGGGACCGAGAGAGAGAGAGAGAGAGAGAAAGAGAAACCGTAAACGAAAGGAGTAAGAACAAATTAATGAAGAGAAACTGCAGGGAATTTTAGTAACATGTGAGAACAGCAAACAGAGAGAGAGAGAGAGAGAGAGAGAGAGAGAGAGAGAGAGGGTGAGATGACAAGTCCAGTCAGGCTGAGATTTTAATAAATCGAAAGAGAGAGAAAAAAAAAAAAAGATGAACGCAGTGTTGACAGGTTTATTGTTAAATGACTATTGTTGCTCTCAAAAGCACTCATCATTAGCAATAGCCAGTGATATTAGCGTACACTCGTTTATTTATACCGCCCTCACCGGCTCTAAACACCTCACACGCCTTCTAAAGGTGTTTAGGAGCTGCCTGAGGTGTTTAATGGAGGCAAATGAGAGGAGCTTGTCACTGATTGTCATTTGTTTAGGACACGCCCGAGGTTCTTAGGGGACGTATGGGGTGTTTAGGAGAGCTCCCAGGTGTTTAGCGGATGTGTGAGGTGTTTAGCGGATGTGTGAGGTGTTTAGCGGATGTGTGCGGTCCTAGGAAGATGCGAGCAGTTTTCCGTGAGGTGTGTAAGTGATGCATGAGGTGTTAAGGAGATGTGTGGGGTGTTAAGGAGATGTGTAAGGTGTTTAGGAGATGTGTGTGGTGTTAAGGAGATGTGTGGGGTGTTTAGGAGATGTGTGTGGTGTTAAGGAGATGTG
>JAYJMA010059519.1:0-10658 GCA_036873895.1 Parotocinclus cabessadecuia | reverse complement strand
TACTCTATTATAAATGCACCTGTAGCAAATGACTGCTACAGCTCCCTCTATCTCTGTATGTGTGTGTGTGTGTGTGTGTGTGTGTGTGTGTGTGTGTGTGTGTGTGTGTGTGTGTGCAGGCTTAGTTACTCACTGGGGGACTCCAAAGAAAAAAGATTCAGAACTACTGCCCTATTTTACTAGCTGAGTAATGCACATATTCAAAATGACACTATGTGACCAAAAGTATGAAGACACTTTGTTATTTTATTTCAGTACACTCACTGCAAACAGGGTCATGTTCTGGATCATAGAGTGTGCATAAAACACATGCCACCAGTAGCAGAGGAATGGGTACTCAACACAGTTCATCTATATTCTACCTGTTCTTCTAAATCAAAATCTAGAAAGAAATGGTTTGCTACCTTAGATTGAGAACTTGGGCTTTGGAATTTACAATGTCCTTAACTCTATCGGATACCTTAAAGTACCTTGAGATGAACTAAATTGGCATCTATGATCTTATCATTCAACGTCAGTGTCTGATCTCACATGTATATACATGTTCCAAACTATTGTGTGCTTGGAAAGCTTCTCAGAAGAGTAAGTGCTATTGTAGCAGCAGAATGGGACAGACTCTGTACTAAGGCAACTTAGTAATAAATTAGGTCATTTGTGTCTGTATACAAACATTTGAGCACTGCTGAACTCTGTGGATAAAAGCTGCTGCGAAGAAATACCTCTTTCAGCCAGTTTCACCTTTTATTAGTGTGTATAGTAAAACCCGCCACTGGAGGCGATGTTGACATCCTTTTGGGCACCAAAACAATACAACCAACTAAGTATGAAATTTAAAGGCGAGAGAGAGACAGAGAGAGAGCGAGAGAGAGAGAGAGAGAGAGAGAGAGAGAGAGAGCATTACTGTGGCTTCTACCTGTAGGTGGGAGGAGCATGGGAAGTGCATGATAAGTGCCAGCATAGCATGGGTGGCACTGTCAGACTCTCAGACAGGCTTACTCTGCTGTATTGACTAGGACACGTCGAACCATCTGCTGAACTTCTGGATTCTCGACGCTAGCACCTGGGCAACACAATTTCCTTTGATTTTGTTGAATATGCTGACTGGATCTCCTGACGTTTGGGAACCAGCCTTCAGCACCGAGGTAAATATAACCTGGTGTAGCAGGTCCGTCTGGTTCCTGTACAGGATCAGATCAGGTGTACCTGACGTTCGACCAGTATTCGTGTCTGCTCTAGCCTTTTAAAGTCATAAAGATAAGTACGTTTAACGGTTGAGACAAAAGTTCTGATTGCTGACTACAGTTTTCCTGCCTGTCCCAGGATTGTTATGTAAATGATTTGTGATCACACTGACAGTGGTTTAACCTGGCAATTATTAACTAAGCAATACAGCCGTGCTCCAGCTATAGGTTGAGCGATTATTGTCATATGTGACCTGCCTCTAACAGTCTCTAACAGGCCTAAATATTTCATGTATCGCTACATGTTTGGTCAGGTTCTGTCTTCTGGGCAGACGCTAATCTTAAATATCCTTCATCAATTTTTTTAACCTATGAGTAACACTGGTATTTATATTGGGTTTAAGGCGGGTGTACAATATTATTATTAGTTTATGTGATTAAATGGTTCTAACTGCAATCTAATGTTTTGTCATAACATGAATCTTATAGTATAAACTATTGATATTTCGAGTTTGGGTGACAGGTGTGCAACAAAATCAAGCATGCAGGTTTATAGATGAATACTGCTGGGTGGATATTCAAATCCAACAACCCCATATTTACTCCTGAGTGGACATTGTTGGAAGCCATGATGAGATCAAATTTTAATTGACCTGACACGAGAAGCGTGGAGTCACTTTTTAAACATGATGTCATCCCATATGACTCACTCAAGTGCTTTATCTCCTCCACAAACAGGACATGGCGCTTCATTTGCCTATGCAAACTAAACTATGAAGGCTTCCAATTCATGTCAGTTCCAATAGATGTTTCTCAAGGTGTAGATGGAGGAAAGGGAAAGAATGAGACATTATTGTTAGGACGTACTGATTCTGAGCAGGACAGGCTATATGTATAAAGTGTCTGGATCTACAGTAGAAGGTTTATATGTCCAACGCAGCTTCATTGCCTTCATTATGAAAGTGCACCTGGCCTAGAAGTATCGTGGAATCCTATATGGGAACGTCATAATACTGCTCTGAAACCTACTGGACTTCAATAAACAGACCACAATAAAGAATCAGGTGCATGCTTTTGAAAACGCAAGGTTGATCCACCTGAAATACCGCATACCACTGGGAAAATGCTCACTCGCCGTCTATCTTTAGTTCCATGCTTTTGTGAGCTCATAGATGAATGTGAAAGCACACACCTCTTCATACACAAAGAGGGTGGAAGCCTTAAGTATGCTGGCTATTAGAAGTCCAGTTTCACCTCTTTAACTCGAAACCTAATGCTCTAACGAGAAGCGGCTAAAGCTAGTTCCGCTTCGTGAACTCTCTGGAATTCGGACTTCATGTTCACACAGTTTAACTTTCAGCTCCTATTGTATGAAGACGAGTTCGAAACAATCCTGCTTCCGCTAACGCTTCATATCAGACGGATCTCATTTTTAAGTGGCGCCCATCAAACAAGCGCTTAGACACACTTCTTCTTACACTTAAAGGTGCAATAGAAACCCAGGGTTACATTTTTTTTATTTATTTTAAACCAGCTACTACAGTATGGTTGTCATAAATGTAAAGCTTAGTATGAAACTTTAACAATTTATCATAGTTTAACATGTTTAAAATGATGAATTATAGCAACATTAAGCATTAAGTGAAGTATTTTTGCAACTTGTATTTGATAGGATTTTATTCGATTTCGTTCAGGTCGCTGACACAGCATTATAGATTTGTAAATAGCGAATTACACATTCTGGTTAGCAAAATCCTGGTTTTGCGCCAACACTGGGCATATCCTAGATGTTCTTGGAAAATGGTGGAGGCTTTGCCCCCTAAGTTAGAACAGTCTCCAAGTGTGAGCTAACCAGCATTCAAGCACTAGATGACGGACTTCTATTATTTAACTCCCACCTCTGCTTGAGGATCTGCCACACTGAACTGCTTATGGCTGGTAAAATGATAGGCTTTTATTTCCTCTTGTAATGTGTTAAAACTTTAAAGAACTTGATCACTAAAGTGAATGGACATGAATCGGATGGATGTTAAACGATGCATACTTCTGTTTCAAATGGCCACCTAAAGATGTTATTCTTAGTAACACTTCTGTCTTAAAAGAGTAAAAAACACTTTAAATGGCTACTTATCTTAATAGAATCATAAGTTCCTTTAAGGAACTTCAGCTGATTTTAGTTCATTTTAGTGTTGCTCGATCTTCCTGCATGGTGTGCATTATTACCATAACATCCTCACTCATATATCATTCATGTTTGTTTTCTGTAACTGAAATATGGATCAAATATGACATAATACTGTATGGTCATGGATAAAAGGGTGATCCCACTCTAACTGATATTGGAAAAAGTGCTAGGACTCATCATGCCACCATCTTCCCAAATCACCTCTCACTAGTATGATCTGGCATAACACACTATCTAGAGGGATCTACTGAAACTTGAGCTGTGCTGCGTGTCTTAAAACCTTTGGTGGAACTAAAACTTGTTTTATGTGCAGAAACAATATTTCAGTCAACAACTTATTTACCACGTGTGTTTAATATAAAAAGTATGTACTACCGTTAAAACCCAAATTTTGAGGCTCTGCTCTGCCTTCCGCCTAGCTGGCTACACAGACATAGTTGGTGTTGCTCCAGCACTGTGCCGGTATTCCTGTTGACTGGTGGAGATGCCGGTTAAAGCAGCTAGATGGGTTTTGAGATAAACCTGGACCATCATGGTGGTGAGCTAGTGAACTGAGCTAGGACATGGATATCATGCAACTGATCCTATTACAACAGCCATTGTAAAACAATGGTCATATAAGGGTTACATATGCAATAAAGCCATTTGCCTTAAGTACTAAAAATATAGTATACTTGCTTTAAACTGTACCATAAAGTACTATAGTAAAACATAAAAAGTAGGGTAATTAGACATATTGTCACATAAAAGTAGTCTGGAATAATCAGTCTCTCTTGTTTGTCCTTGTTTGGACTGTTTATGTTGGCATATTTCCTAGATTGAACTGGTCAAATTTCCATGTTGATGGGGAAACAAGGGAAAATGGGAGTGGGTCAAGTTTCAGTGAAGCTTGTGTGTTAGTAAACTCTTGAATTCTTTATTTTTTGGCATAAATATGACCTTAAACATAGTCTAAACAGAGATAAAGAGAACCCAACCGAAGCAAATGAGACAAAAGTATTATACTTAATCATTTATTATTTGTGAGAAATTCTAACCCATACTTTTGAACAGAACCTCTTCAACTCTTTTTTGGTGTTATTGTGAGTTTCGGTGCTTGTTTCAGGATATTAAAATCATCAACTATATTCTTCATTAATGATTGTTTGATAGAACTATAGAACGGCGTGTGCTCACGGTCATTGTCTTGCTGCATGACACCCATTCTCTTGAGATTCAGTTCACAGGCAGATGTCCTAATATTTTCCTGTAGGATATGCTGCTATAATTCAGAATTCAATGTTCCATCAATGATGTACAAGGCCAGCCATGATACTATGGCCACCACATTTCACATAAAGGAGAAGATTGGCTTTTCTTCCAATGATCTTTAGCAAACTGCAATTGGTCAGCAGTGTACTTTTAGGGGACAGTAGCTTTCTCTTTGCAACCTGCCTTGCACACCCTTGTTATTCAGTCTTCTCCTGATGGTGGAATTATGAGAAGTAACATTAGTCTATATGGGAAAGGTCTTTACTTGCTCAGAATTTACCCTCTGATCCTTTGGGACCTCTTGGAGTTATCTTTGTTGTTCAAATACTCCTGGAGATGGATTTGTAATCTTGGTGAGCATCAACGACTTCTTTTTGTGCCACTTCCACAACTTCCACTTTTATGCACTTCCACAAATATGTGCTATGAGGATCCGACTTTGATAGTTCTCTATTCTTTAAACACAACTGGGCACCCACTCACATCTGTTTGAGATCTTGCTCAGTTAAAACACCTGACACTAAATTCACTTTCAAATTAACTGTGAATCCTAGAGATTCACATACTTTTGCCATTCAAAGGTATGTAAAATTGGATCATTTTCCTCAATAAATAATTGACCGAGTATAATATATTTGCCTCAGTTGTTTATCGGGGTTCTCTTTATCTACTTTTACGACTGGAAATCTGTTGATGTTTTTGGTCATAGTCTTGCATCAACATAGTTGATTCACAAACATTCAAACACCACTGTATAAAGTACAAATGTGTAAAAAATGAGCTCACAAGGTGACCATTATCGATATACATGCTTATGTGTAGCTCTGACTGCTAAATGGAGCCCCACCTAAATATTTTATGTCACCAGTCCTGACAGTCTGTCACATGAACCAGGGAAATGCTCTGCAAGGAAAGTATGCACCTGCACTCCTTTTCAGAGCTTTGTGCTTTTCAACCTGCTGAAGAACATTTGAGTGGTCAGAAGTATAGAGCGGAGAACAGACGCCTCTTTTGTTAGAGACATTCAGGAGGACCTTATAGTGCAGCTCCACCGAGTCAGGTGAGAGGTGTTTGGTTACACACAGATCAGTGAAGTGTTGCACCAACAAAGTCTTTTTAGGACCTTGGTTAATGAGAGTAGTAGAACTAGTTTGCTGGATGATTTGTTGAAGTCGATCAGCATGAAGCATGTTAAACATGGGACCTAAAATAATCCAATAGGTTTTCTGACCCATATTAAAGATCAGAGTTCTCAGGGTTTAAGTTTTAAGGAGTTCTGACAATGTCAGTTCCGGGGGTGAATTCTGGGGATTTGTGTTCTGCAGCTTGCGTTCTGGAGGGCTGAGTAATAGGGATTGAGTTGAGAATTGTGTTTTGTGGATCGGCTGGGACCATTTGAGTTCTGGGTGGCACGGTGATGCAGTGGTTGGCACAGTTGCCATTACAACTCCGAGATCCCTGGTTCGATCCCGACCAGACCGTCTGTGTGGAGTTTGCATGTCCTCCCCACGTTTGTGTGGATTTACTTTAGGTACTCAGGTTTCTGACCAAATTGGTGAGTTTAAAGTGTTTTTAGTGTGTAATTGTGTTTATGCGTGTCCGAGTGTATGTGTACGATGTATTGGTGCCCTGTCTAGGGTTGTTCATGCCTTGTGTCGCCGGCTAGGCACCGGCTTTCCCTGATTAGACTTAAGTGGATAAGAAAATACATAAATTGTATACATTTTAGTTCTGGGGATTTGAATCTGAGGAGTGTGTTATGGTGAGATATGGTATTTGGTTCAGAGAAATTGTGCTCTGAACATTCTGGGGACTGGATTCTGTGGATTGAGTTATAAGAATTTGTTCTGGGGATTTCAAGGTTGTATTTTGATTGTTGAGGATTTGAGTTCTGGGAGTTTAGGATTTAGGGTTTGGGTTTTAGCTTGGGTTCTGGGCAATGAGTTCTGAAGATTTTATTCAAAGATACTGGGTTGTGGTAATTTGAGAGCAGTGGAGTTGAGTTTTAAGCCTCTGATTTCTGGAGAAAGCCAATGAACCCTCTGAAATAAATATTTTGTCTAAATCTGTAAAAAGCTAGAACTGAGTAGACTAAACTTAGCAAGAGTAGCATAGGATAAGGACTAGACTGAAATATCTATAACATTACCAAGAAACAATATTTTTGTAGCAAATTGTGTGATCTGTAGTCCTTTCCCTCTTAACAACATTTACACCTGCTTGTAAAGTTGCCTCCGCCTTTATTTTCTGAAACGCTGAAAGAATTATAAGGTCGTTATTGGAACATCGGCTATGTAACGCGGTAAGTGAATCCGGTATGATATAAAAGTGCAAAGTTAGAGTTCAGGGCTAAAAATAAATCTGTCAATTATAACACCAGAAGCTACACCTGCCATGGTGAGTTAATTATTGATAGCTTTAAGAAAACAGGGCAGTAGGAGTAAAACATTTATCCCCTTAGGCCGTGCTTTCTCTTTACAGTCCTTGAAACCAACAGTGTTTGGCCGAAACACTGTGAATGGTTACATGTTTGCACTTTGATAGAAACCCATTCTCACGTTGCAGTTAGCCAGGTTTCAAAGAAAGTCTTATCCAGAGGGTTGAAACCAATTCACATACTGTCACATATTCAGAGAAATGAACAATGAGACGTGATATTTTATCATCCTTTTAATATCCGGATCCAGACGTCTAATGATTAAATCAAAATGTTTTGATTTCATTACAATTGAATCAGCTTTTGTGCTCGAGAAAATGCTATTGAAGACATAACAGTTCTGTATCTACATGTTCTGTTACATCAACCAAGCTCAGTCTTTAGACGTGAAAACGATTCTACTCCTAATGGTCTGACAAGAAAAAAGGTTTATTGGTGTTTTTTCGTGCAAACCATGAATGTAAAACCCATTCCTGTAAATTGCATGGCACGGTAATGAAAGGGTTTGTTCAGGTTACTGTTATCATTGCTGTTTATTTGTGCAGCCCAGTTCTGAAACAGTACTTAGGTGATAATTGTTGTGTGGATAGGAGCGTCACACTGATAATTAGGGGCTCTAAGGTTCAGGAGAGCATGAATACACTTTAGTGAACTTTGTATCAGGTAACACTATCATCAACCTGGGGCTTGCGGAAACAAGAATGCAATGAGAAGTCCTAAAATGTCTGCGCTTTAAGAAACTTGGCTTAGCAGAGGTCTGTACTGACGGTGAATGACGAGGTCAATGACAGATACCTCTTATGCTTATGCAAACCTGAAAGGTTTACTCTGTCCTAGAGAAGCTTGTTTCTTTACATTCCTTCCCCTTTCGTTTATCTGCATCCGATCTGGACATGTGACTTGTTTAAAAGCCCAGACCTGAAGCTAATTCAGTTTTCTGGCTTTCTTCCTGAAAAACAAGTGAAATAAATTATGCGTGTACTACCTATGAAAAAGTGGTTCTTGGCGTTTTGATTAAAGGCAAGTGCTTCTCAAATTCTGCATGGGCCTTTGAGATATGTTTTAATGTACTTTTTTAGTTCATTCATTTTTTTTATCTTAAAAATGTTCCTAAAAATATTTTTCTATTAGGGAAAAACCCCAGACGTTGCAACTTGAGTGTGCCTCAGTAACTACCTTACCAGTCATATGGTATCTTACCTTACCAGTCTAACTTGGTTGATGTGTTTAGAGACTTTTCTATGTACGTTACTCACGGTTGGGTGACTTTTCACTACCCCCCCGCCCCCAATCTGATCCTGTCCATGCCCCATCGAGTCGATAACACATGAACACTTATACTGACCTTCAGTTACTGAAAATCATTCACTCAAAGATTGTTTTTAAAGTGTTGAAAAACCTCACGTAATGTAAGAGAATGAACTGCAGCCTGTGTCCTGGTGGCTTCGGACCCTGTTCTCCTTTCGGTTGGCTGTCAATACTGACCATTTTAGGACTCATGGAGATTCCCTTTTGGGTGACCATACACCCTACTGAACACTCAATGTGGGGGCACTCTGCCTCTGTTCTCCCCCATGAGTGTGAGTATATCTCTTACGATAATTGAGTATGCTTCTCATTAGCGTAATCGATCAGCTTTCTTTGACTTTCCATTTGCTTTTCTGATGTCCTTATTTAATCAAATAATATCAAATGATTCTTTCGTTTATTCATATGAATTCTGAAATATCCCCACAGTTTGCTGAGCAGTGTATTTACAGTGTACAAGTAGTCTCTAATGTACGATGGGGATGCATTCTGACAAACTCAGCGCAAGTTGAATTTACCATGAACCGAAGAGTTTATTATATGACGTATATATCATAGTGCAGCCTCACTAGATTTTCACTCCCGCCACGCCACTCCATGTTTCGCGCACTGCCGACATCCTCATCCGTGTACGGGAGAGTATTGCCTATTCTACGTACCGCTGGCCCGAGACGATTTTGTAATTCAGAGTAGAGTTTCTGCTGAATATAAGTTTAAGGAGACTTTATCGCCACAAACACATCACTTTTGCCTATTTATTTACATTCATCAGTCAATAATGAGAAAGCATAGTGAACTTTAATAAATCCTTACCAATGTGTCCACGATTTAAAAAACAGAAACCTCTCGTTTACATAAGAAGACAGATCTGTAATTCAGCACTGACGAGGTAACTGGTAGCAGTTACAGCTTTAAATCTTGTTGGGTAAGTCTTTCTAAGTTTTCCACACCTGGATCATGGCAGTTCATCTAATTATTTATAGCAGATCCTCTCAAGCTTCATCAGATTCTACAGGAAGCATCTGTGAACTGCCATCTTTAGGTCTCCCCTGAGCATTGGCACCGCCACTCAAGGACAGTGACAGACTGGTCCTGAAGGCACTCCTGGGTGTTCTTGGCTGTATGCTTTTGGTTATTGTAGCACTAGAATTTGAACCGTCACCCCAGTCCGAGGTCACATGCACTCTGGGACAAGTCTGCCTCTCTGAAGCTCCATAGCATGATGTTCCCACCAGCATGGTCCGTTAAGATCTGCAGCGGCTGGTTCAATCCCAAATATCTTTTTATTGGACACAGTGCACTGTGTAGCATGATCAATTGTTACCTCAAAGTGCATGTAGCTCTGCTTTATTATATACAACAAACGTTGTGAATGCACAAAATATGGTGGCGATTTTTTTCATTTCAGATGATTCGTCATAAGCCCATAAGATGATTGGGTTTGTGAGAACATACAGTTTGTTGGCTGCTCCGGGTCAGCAGTGGTGTGTACTGTATATATCGACAGTCTGAGGACAGACAAAACAGGGAAGGTCGGTCAAGCCATGTTCACCTGGGAAAGAGGAGGTCTAGGCGTTCAAGTGGAACTCAATTTAACACGTGCCACTGACCTATACTGTTATGTACAAGGTTGGTCATGAGATTTTGTCTTATATATACTCACAAAAATGAGGGGATATGTGAGAGGATCCCACAATAAGTGCTGGATAATCTGATCAAGGGTTCTGGCACTCTTGGGTGACCATACACGCTACTGAACAGTCAATGTGGGGGCACCCTGGCCCAGTTTTCATTTGCTTTAACGATGATCCTGTTTAATGAAATAATCGAATCAATTAATTTATATATATATATATATATATATATATATGTGTGTGTGTGTGTGTGTGTGTGTGTCTCCAATGTCTAACTGTGTCAGAGATTGAAGTGGCTTCGGTGACAGCACATGCTGTTTCTGTGAAATCTCTCCCTCGTGTTGTTCTCAAAATACCGAAGCATTACGACAATAGCTGAAGACTCATTGTGCAAATCATGCACGCGTGTGTGTGTGTGTGTGTGTGTACCTGACAAGTGTCACAAGTAATAAGAAAACAATTACACAAATGACAATCACAGTCATTGCTTGCATCACTAGCAATTCAGTCTCATGACTGTTATTGGAATGGATGTTTCATTAATGGGAACGTGTGTATACAGTCCATTTTGTTCTCCAAGCTTTATTTCACACATGTACACTAACCGAGATATTTTCTACGCAAATGTGCGATACAACTCTGCCGTTGCCTGGGTTTTATTC
>JAYJMA010059508.1:0-10658 GCA_036873895.1 Parotocinclus cabessadecuia | reverse complement strand
GGATAGTGTGTGTGTCTATCTATCTATCTATCTATCTATCTATCTATCTATCTATCTATCTATATAAAACATTGTCTCACACATTATATATTTAAATTAGAACTTTTATCGGCTAGAAAAGTAAAAATATTCCAGCTATGCTAAACTACTGTGGCACTTAAATAACAATAAAGAAGCTTTTTGATTTACTGAAGGGAATACACTGATGTTATGTAACAGATGATCTTACAGATTAAACTTTGATAAATCTGCTAAGAAAAATTGCACATAACCCAAATGAACAACATATCAATGTCAGTGAAGAAACAGAGGTGTCCAGTCTGCAAAGTTTTACACCTGGCGACTCAGTCTTGATTCTTTTATTGTTTTTCTATGTGACTTAGTGGCTGTGATACTGGGAAATTGTCATTCACTGGTCTCATTGCTGAATACGGTGGTATTTCTAATTTTTAGTAGAGAGGCCAGATTGGAGATACATTTTGAGGTAAAGAAGTATCCCAGGTTTAAACTAGCTCTGTCCTTGAGTCCAAATAGTAACGAGTTAGATTTCTTGGTAGTAATTTAATTCACATATTTAATGTCCTCGTTAAATTTCAGGTCATTTGCAATTCTATAAAATATGTAGCAGGGAAATCATGAAATACATTTCTTTCTTGTCACTTTCCAGTCTTTACTAATGTTTGTGTTGTTTTCAGGGTTACGTGAAGAACCAGTCCAAGTTATTACATGTTGTGCTAGGGAATGAAGCATGTGATATGGACTCCATGGTATCAGCCCTTACTTTTGCCTATTTTCTGTCCAAGGTGAGAAATAATTATTTTAGATTTTGTTTAGGTTTAGCACAGTTGTGGCTATAAAGTGTGTTTAGTGTCTACACTAATTAACAGTATCTATTGCAATTACTCTGTGTGTTGTGGAATTTTGGCTAAGGTATAAACTTTGTCCATTTTATTTTGATGGCTCTTTAGTACTGTGATACAATTTAAGGTCATTGTTTGTTTTGCAGACACTAGACTCTGGGAAAGCAGCAGTGCCTGTGCTGAACATCCCACGAGCCGAATTCCCACTGCGTTCTGACAGTGTTTTTCTTCTGAGAGAATGTGGACTGTCCCAGGACTACCTGCTGTTCAGAGACGAGGTGGATCTACACAGGATGCAAAATCTGGCCATCACATTAGTGGACCACAATGTTCTGCCTGAGTATGATTTAATTAATACAGTTCTGACTACATAAATTCAGATCATGAATGTATTTTATGTTCGTTTGACAGTTGCTTTGTTCAGGTCGCTTGTGAAGCAGAATCCAGTTTGGACACACAGATCCTGAAGTAGTAATGATATGAAGAAGAACCTATTATTGTATAATGTTTATAATGCAATAGGAAGCCCTAGATTAGAGATTTTGTATGTATGTATGTGTATATATATGTATGTATGTATGTATGTATGTATGTATGTATGTCAACCACATACAATTTGAAACAAAATTACATACACTGCACTCAAAAACAGTGCTAAATTAAGTTTTGTGAGCAGTACATGTAAACAAAACACACAGTAGTAATTAGTCATATACTAAACATACCCTGCATGAATAAAAAGGCTAACTACTAATAGTAATAATAATAATAGTATATGACAGTCAGTTTCCTTTTTCTTTGTATCATGGAATCAGTAAGCTGTTTGTTTTAAAGATAATTCAGTTAGACTTGTTTCCCCACTGCTTTAGCTAGCTGCCTGTAACTTTGTAGTGCAACATAAGTGTCTAAATATAAAAACACTTGGTTCCATGGTCATTACACAACATGGGATGAAACAGTGTGTGTTTATATGACCAGTAACCGGAAACATTACTGTGTATGCTCGTAGTAGTACACATTATGTTTACTGTGATATAGCATCTTTGTTTTGTAGAGCTGACAGATCACTGGAGCACGCTGTTGTGGAAGTCATTGATCATCATCGTTTAGATCGAACCCTGACTCCCTCTTGCACTGTCAGTGTGGAGACTGTCGGATCCTGTGCCACACTGGTAACTGAGCGCGTTTTGCAAAAGGCACCTGAGCTACTGGACCAACAGGTGGCACAGCTCCTATATGGTAAATACTTAGTCAGCCACTAATGTGCTTACTTTTATTCCCTTGAATTATATTCATTGTTTCATGTCACATGTAGTGTACGAGTTCAGCCCCAAAATAAGCTACAATCCAAAAACATACATAAGTAACAGATGGGATCATGTAACATACACGAGATGTCGCATCGGACACACCCGATTAACACACTCCTTTTTAGTAAAGGGAGAAGAACACATTGTGACGATCGCAGAAAAAACAATCACTATTAAACAACTAATTCTACTAACCCAAAATACCTACCTATAAAACTAGACAACCTTTTCCTGCAACAAAACGGCCGAAAAGCTGAAGTGGCGGTAAACCCCATCAACAAACCAACCAATCATGTCACATGTAGTATATATTCTAACCGATAGAAAGATGTGGAAATGTAAGAGAAAAAAACTAGGGTTTTTACTTTTAAAGCATATCCTGCTGAACTGGGCAGATAAACTGTGTGGATATGTCATTCAAACTTATGCCTCACTAAATTGAGTGCAAATACCTTTTTTTGTACCTGAGAGACTACCATTAAACAGTGTGGCTGATTAGCAGATGTTATGGCAACGATTTTCAGCATGACTGCATGTGCGCACAGTTGTTTACTCTTTCGGGAGTAAGCAATCTCAGACACAGAAAAGTAGCACCACAACCATACATGGCTGTGTAAAAATAATTTCTGAACTTTCATGAGTTATAATGATAGTACTGTTCTTAAACTGAATATGAACCTGTTTTCTTTGTATTATTATTTATATCATTATTCAAGGTCTGAAAACGCTGTATCCTTTGTTATTATGATTGAGTTGTCATAAATAGTCTTGCTATTGCTGCAAATAAATAATTCTATACAGAGCTGAACCAAAGTACAACCCCAATTCCAATGGAGTTGGGACGTTGTGTAAAACAGACAAAAATATAAATAAAGATAAATAAAAACAGAATATGATATTTAAGATAAAAAAAGATAAGATATTTAATGTTCAAACGGATAAAAAATTAATTATTTTTTGCAAATATTCACTCATATTTTTATGATGAGAATTTTGATGCCTGTGATGTGTGTGGGGGCATGTTTACCACTGTGTTACATCACCTTTCCTTTTAACAAGACTCAGTGTTAGGGGAACTGAGGACATTAATTGTTGAAGCTTTGTAGGTGGGATTCTTTTCCATTCTTGCTTGATGTACAACTTCAGTTGCTCAACAGTCCAGGGGCCTCTGTTATCGTATTTAACACTTCATAACGCACCATGCATTTTCAGTGGGAGACAGGTGTGGACTGCAGGCAGGACACTAACACACCCCCATACCATCAGCGATGCTGACTTTTGAACTTGAACGCTGTTAACAATCCAGACAGTCCTTCTCCTCTTTGGCCTAGAGGACACAACGTCCATAATTTCCAAAAGCAGTTTGAAATGTGGACTTGTCAGACTACAGAATGCTTTTCCATTTTGCATCAGTCCATCTGAGATGAGCTTGGACCCAGAGAAGCCGTTTCTGGGTGTTGTTGATATATGGCTTTCACTTTGCATGGTAGAGATTTGGCTTTCACTTGTAGATGAACTGTGTTCACTGAGAAGTGTTCCTGAGCCCATGTGGTTATATCTGTTAAAGAATGATGTCAGTTTTTAAATGAAGTGCCGCCTGAGGAATCGAAGGTCATGGGCATGCAGTGTTGGTTTTTGGGACTTTTTTCGCTTCATTGAAGAGATATCTTCAGATTATATAAATCTTTTGATTATATTATGGACTGTAGATGATGAAATCCCTAAATTACTTGCACTTGCACAATTAGAGCAGAGTAGAAACTATCTTTGCAGAGCAACACTTAATAGTCTTTGCACATTATTCAGTTTACTGCTCACTTCTGAAATGTGTGCTCATGTCCTAAATATGTCATAAGGGAATCTTGTGTGCTGTCATAAAAGACAATTTCTGATTAAATAAACCTGTTGATTTTAGATTGAGTGTTAGGGTTGGAGTGTTTTGATCAAATTTTTGTGCTGCTCTACAATTAAATTAGATTTTGTTCATCTTATTTAGTTAAAGAAATCAAAACTCCGTGTGGCAGTCAGTGCTGGTATTAGTAAATTCATGTATGGGAACCAACATATTTGCATACAGTAGTGTTTCTTTTCAGTGCAGTAATAGTAAAGAGGTGTTTGTGAATTAAATATATTGCAATTCTTCAATTTTGATTTTCATTGTTAGGCACTATCATCACTGACTGTGTTAATATGGCACCTGAGGCAGGAAAAGTCACACCCAAGGACAGCCAATATGTCAGTCTGCTGGAGACGCGATTTCCTAAACTCCCTCATAGGAGCATCTTCTTTCAATCCCTGCATAATGCCAAGTTTGATGTGTCAGGTAAGGAATAAGGTTTCTTGAGACACACAGTGGGGAAAATAAATATTTGATATACTGCCGAAGTTTTCCCATCTACAAAGAATGGCGAGGTCTGTAATTTTTATGTGACAGACAGAATCTAAAAAAAATCCAGAAGATCAGAAAACATCTAGCGTAAAACAAGAATTTGATCACCTACCAACCAACCAAAATTCCGGCTCCCACAGACCTGTTAGTTTTGCTTTAAGAAGAGCCCTCCTATTCTGCACTCATTCTTGAACTAATTATCTGTATAAAAGACACCTGTCCACACCCTCAATCAATCACACACTAACCTCTCCACCATGCCCAAGACCAAAGAGCTGTCAAATGACAGCATGGACAAAATTGTAGACCTGCACAAGGCTGGGATGGGCTACAAGACAATAGGCAAGCAGCTTAATAAAAAGGCAACAACTTTTAGCTCAAATATTAGAAAATGGAAGAAACTTAAGATGACTGTCAATCTTCCATAATCTGGGGCTCCATGCAATAACTCACCTAGTGGGATAAGGAAGATTCTGACAATGGTTGTGGCTGGGTCTTCCAGCATGAGCTTAATGTTGCCCAGCGACAGCCCCAAAACCTGAAAGATCTGCAGAAGATCTGTATGGAGAAGTGGGCTAAAATCATGGTCACAAACTACAGGAAATGTCTGACCTCTGTAACTGCAAACAAAGATTTCTTTAGCCTGTTTTGAGTTCTGTTTTTTATTGCGTCAAATACTTATTTTATGCAATAAAATGCAAATTAATTGTTGAAAAAGCATACAATGGGATTTTCTGAATTTTTATTTTAGATTCTGTCTTTCACAGTAGAAGCGTAACTACGAAAAAAATGACAGATCTCTCCATTCTTTGTAGGAGGGAAAACAGTCAGTGTATCAAATACTTATTTTCCTCACTGATTATTATTGGGCTTTACTTCAACAGAGCAAAATCATTTCTTGTTCGGTTGTTACTAAATTGTGATATGTGCATCAGGCCTTACTACAGAGCAGATGATGTTGAAAGACATGAAGTCAGTATCTGGTGGAGAGCTGAAGATTGCTGTCTGTGTTATCTACATGAAACTTGAGGTAAGAGATTTTAGATTCAATTTCTGCTTATTCTGTTCGATTTTCAATTAGACTAAACTGGAATCAAAACAAAATATAAAAAATACAGCACATTTGACGTGTTTGTGAGCACTTTGATGACCTTCTGCCTGGCCTGGAACAGACACGGAGTTCGTTTACATACACTTAATGATGGAATTTAATAATCAGATTTTTGCAGTTATCTGATTGCTCAAATGGTCACGTAAACAAGATATATTGATTTCTTACTTCAGATTAAGGTCAAGATACCTGATAAAAGGAGCTGGATCTCAGTAGTCATATTTCTGAGCACTTGTACATGTATTCTGTTTTCAGTCGGTTTTCTCAGTCTCTGCATGAACGCAAATTTAACCATACAGTGCCAGCATAAATAAACAGCTTTTTTCAATTGTAAATAATAAAAAACACCTTTAACCCACATTAACAAAACTGGAGTAAATCAGTCCAGATTTGTTTAAAGTACAGGTAATCGCCGTTTAATGACTCCATAACATTCTGTGAAATAGGTTGTTGATCAAAATGGACATTAATCAAACCAGACTAAACTAGGGTGAGGGTAATTTTCACAAGAAAACTCTGTGTAAACAATCCGTAAATGACACACGTGGCAGGCGATCATAAATGGTTGGGTGTGGGACCGTGGTGGCCTAGTGGTTAAAGTCCTGCATTATGGACCTGAGGGTTCAAATCCCACTGCTGTCACTGTTGGGTCAGAGAGCAACGCCCTTATCCCACAATTGCCTGGATTGTAAGACATCAATTGTAAGTCCCTCTGTATAAAGGTATTTCATGTATTTGTAAATCAAAAGAGACACTATCATCACAGCATCCAATTCCTAAACTGTTAGAAATATTACTAAAATATATTCCTTACTATAGGTAATCCGTATCACCGTGGTTTTTCAGTTACTGATTGATTTATACTACTTTTGTACAGCACAGACCTTAACATTTGTCCTACTACTGCATGTAATTAGTGCAGTAATGCAGAAAGCAGCTCTTCTTAAAAACGGTGCCAATCAAACTTTGGTCTGGAAAGACTTCAGAGAAGATGATTCTACAGTAATCTGCACTGCAGTGCTTAAATTCTAAAACATCAGGTAAGGAAACACTGAGCCTGTGGCCTTGTTTGCCATTTCCAAACCTCACCACCCATATAATTACGTGAGTTAGCATCAAAGACAATGAGCTGCTTGAGTGTTGAGGAAGAAGTTTACACAGATAAGTACAATGTAATAAAAAATTTTTTTAATACTATAGTCATTTTATTTTCTATATAGAAACAGAAAAGTGCTATATTTGGAGATGTGTTCCATATATATATGAGAGGTATTGGTGTAACACTGGATCTTGTTCTGGAAGGATCCAGCTCCAATTAGGCAATGCACTGTTGTATTCATTTGCAGATTTATTTATGGTCTTCTCTAAAGGTGTAGCCTAGGGAAGCACTGAAGCAGGAATATTTATTTAAGATGATTTGATACATTCTTTGCCACTATCAGTTAGCATTGAACTGTGCATAAGAAACTAGGACCTTGTAAGTTTCTTTGCTTTAGCTGTGGAAACCATGACTAGTAAAAATTACTAGTAATGCAACCCATACTTTATACATGTACAAATGTAGGGAAAAAAAACTTGAGCAGTAGAATTCCTGCATTTGTTACTCATAAAATGTGGTCTGATTATATACTAAACATATTGTGCGTCATGGAAGCTTTACCGGCACATAGGTTATAGCAATAATTTGTGTGAAGCATTCTAGTGAAGCACAAACATTTCGTTCCCAGCTACAGATAATACTGATCAGCACCTGTAACATCTGTAATGTTCCTGTTAATGATTACAGTGTTTTAGTGTAGACAACAGTGTAATAGTATAAAGAATCATTTTCTTTAAACCAGTCTGTGCTAAAGTGTTGACAAAAATGGTGTGTGTGTTTTAGGATTTTTTACAGCGACAGGGCATACAGCAGGAACTGTGTGAATTCTGTCAGAAGCACAGCTACAACCTGGTGGTTGCTATGACTATTTCTTTCATAGACAGTGAACCTTTCAGACAAATTGCTGTTTACAGCACAAACTCGCACTACAGGAATGAGGTACAGTTAACTTCCAATCATGCAATCATACAATCAAAAATTCCTTAATTTTACATTCCCAAATCAGAAAAAAGTTGGGCCAGGACAGAGAATGCAAATAATAATGTAAAATCAGTCATTTCCTTTCCAAATTGACTTTGATTTGTATACATTGCAGACAGTATGAAAACCATGGCTTAACATTCATTCCTAAGATGGATGTCCAACTCTGTTCTACATATTAATACATGTAGGGACAAGGGCAATTTAGGGCTGAAAATAGGCAAAGGGTTGTAATAAAGTGTTGAAAATCTTATGTAATTAGTTACTACTATTTTTATAGTTTATTTTTAAGTCCCCAGCAATGAAAGAAATGACTAGGAACCGGTTTAAATTTGTACAACCTCAAATCAGGAAAAGTTGGAACATTATGGAAAATGTATATAGAAAACACTTGTTTATATTTATTTTCATTTATTTGCAGACAGTATGAACCTGAGGTATTTCTTTTTCTTTTTCTTTTTTTTACCTGAGGTATTATTTTATGTTTTATCTGTTCAAATCAATTAAATTCATTTGCTAATAAACATCCATTCCTGCATTTCAGACCTGCAACACATTCCAAAAAAAGTTGTCACATGGCAAGTAGAGCTAGTAATGAATTACTTAATAATGATATAATTTTAATCAGGTGATTGTAATCATGATTTAGTGCAAAGGCAACATGCCGGCAAGAAACAAAGATGGCCACATGATCTCCAGTTTGTCAATAAATAAGTAATAAAATTATTGAAATGTTTAAAAAACAATGTTTCTTAAAGAAGGATTGCAAAGGATTTGCTTATTTCTCCCTCTACAAGTCATACGATTACATGATTCAAGGAATCGGGAAAATGAACCATCATTCATCAGTATCTGATGTCTGAAGACTCTGCTCCTGTTATCAATATAGCTTAGAGAAGGATGCTGATCAATTTGCTGTAGAAGTTGAGGAAAAGCCAGCACTTTGATGGCACAGCGAATCACATAATCAAACACAAAAATGTTCAAATTGAATATAAATAAATAAAAGAGGAATTTGAGACAGAGAAGGGACAGAGCTCAAATCTATGGCATCGTTGTGAGAAATGGGAGAGACTGTATGCTGTTTTTAATGACATTACAAACATTTTGTATTAAATATTTGCTTTTTTAGCAAACAGTAAATTATGTAAACGCTTTTTCTTTTTATCATTTTGAAAGTGGTCTTTATTTATTTATTTCTGAGAGTCATCATAAAGTCTTAAACCTATTTTCTCCAAAGTTGCAGATACCCCGAATAATCCTTAGAGGAAGGAAAAAAAAGGATTTAGATGTTTCACAGTGCAAAATGTTTTGCAACTAATTATTGATCTACTTTTATTCTCATAGAAAACTGCAGTGTCAATTCAAATAATGCAGAGATTTTAATCACTCAAGAATCAATGTCTTTTAGCTGTTTACAGCAATGTCTTTTATACTTTACAGTCTCAATGTTTCTGAAATACAGGATGTTTTAAGAATCAGCAGTGTCTACATTGAAAAAACTTTACAAGAGGTAAAACATCAGCCATGTGGTTGTAATTTATCATTTGTCCCAACTTTGACTGATTTGGGGTGGCAATTTATAATTTGTCCGAACCTTTACTAATTATGGGTGGTAATTTATCATTTGTCCCAACTTTGTGTTAGTTGAGGTTGTAATTTACTAATCATCCCAAGTTTTTCTTTTCTTGTACAATAGGTAATTAAAGCACTGGACAAAGCCAGGACCCCCAATCTGAATCTTACTCCCCTGAGCAGTCCATATACAGATGTGAAGGCTTTTCTTCAGGGCAACAAACTGGCCTCACGCAAAAAGGTCCTGCCAATAATTTCAGACCTCCTTAAAGACAGAGAGAGAAAAATGGCAGATGCGAGCAGCTTGGAAGACCTGGAACTGGAGGATGAGTGCACACAAGAACTAAATGACTCTAAGCAGTGCTGTGAGGACACAGTGATAGATGATGACTCGGGTGTTCCCCCAACCCCCATGAACAGTCTAGTTGAAGGGTGTCCCTTGGACAGAGGCCTTCCTAAAATCAATGCTGATGTGCTGGTTGAAAGAGTTAGCAGGATTGCTAGTGTGGAGGAAGATGAATTAAAATGATGGCATGCAAGTGTTTTCTGAAACCCTGCAGCATCTTAAGACGACAACCATTGAGAAAACTGGTTCTTTTTGTTCAAGTAGGAATTGCAGATCCAATTTCAGTATGAATCTGAGAAATGTTCATGTTTTGTCAACTTTCATTTGTTAATAAACATCCATTCCTGCATTTCAGGCCTGCAACACATTCCAAAGAATGTTGAGACAGGGGCACTTTATAGCAAATAAGGATTTTTAATCCTTAGAAATAATACTAAATAATCGTGTGATTTCAAACAGGGGATTGTAATCATTGTTTGATACAAAAGCAGCGGCTCCCATAAGGGATAAGTTTTTGATGATTAAAGATGGCCAGAGGATCTCCAGTTTGTCAAAAACTCTCTGAGAAAATTATTTAAATGTTTAAAAACAATGTTTCTTAAAGAATGAAAGAGATTCGGATACTTCTCTCTCCACAGTAAATAACATTAAAGGATTCATGGAATCGGAAAGACTACTATGCAAAAAGCAACCTCGTGTTAAACATGTCCAGAAGCAGCACTGACTTCTCTGGGCTCAGAGGCTTGCATTTTTTTTGTTGCATTTTTTCATTGAGACAATGCAAAACCACGTGCTGTACACAATACAAAGGCATGGTTGCAGAAGAAGACCTGTCTCCAAGATAGAATGTGTGGAGAGTTTTGAAATGAAACATACAACGACACAACCAGTACTGTTGCACATCTTAAGATGTGTTTGCAGGAAGAATGGGTCAAAATAACACCTGAAACACTAAATTGCTTGGTATCCTCTGTCTTTTAAATGTCT
>JAYJMA010059497.1:0-10659 GCA_036873895.1 Parotocinclus cabessadecuia | reverse complement strand
AGAGAGAGAGACAGAGAGAGAGAGAGACAGAGAGAGAGAGAGAGAGAGAGAGACAGAGAGAGAGACAGAGAGAGAGACATAAGATTAAAAGGTAATGCAGTACAGTTGCACAAGACAAATGACCTCGCTGAGTAGAAAAAACAAAAATAAATAAATAAATAAATAAATATTAGGTAACAGATTAATATAAAAGCTAATTTGTCTCCATGTCTTCTTCTCCTCTGTATGAAATCGTATTTTTCCGAGGCGCTGATGGGAAATGCGTGACCGATTTGCTTCTTATTTGCTCGTTCTGAAACAGAAACATTTGTGAAGGAGAAACTACGCGGCGAAAACATCTCTAAAAGTAAACACGCCTTTTACAAAGAACCATAAGCCTACGAATAATTACCTTTTCCCTCTCTATTATTATTGTGCTAATTTCCTCCTGCTTTGATGTGCGTCCTGTAACCGAGTGTCGCTACGTAGCATAGCACTACAATTAGGGACAGCCAAAAGAAAAGTTTGCAAGGAGTCTCTTTTTAAATCTATTTTTAATAACTACGGTAATTGCTGGCAGGCACAGAGCCTTCTTTTGAGGGAAATTATAGAGAATCACCAGCACCCTAGCAGGTCCTAAGCGCACAAACAAATGGGATGAACTGGTCATAAATAGGTTTCAACAACTTATGTGCCATATATTTTTTTAAATGGTTTCTGTCCAAATAAGGAATCAAGCTTGGAGTCAAATGTTTCACGCTTCTAAATCATTCCGTTTAATTTTTAAAAGATACACAACTGTAAGCACTTGAGACTGAATCCCAACTGTTATGGATGGTGGAGGATCTGTGATCTGTGACGGTTTTTCAGGTTTAAGTGGTTATAAAAATGAATGAATAAATTAACTTTCCACACTGTCGATAGAAATCTTCATATAGGTACTTTTTTTTTTTCTTGTAGCACATGAACATATTTTCCCCAGGAATCTCATTTCTCATGTTGGGGATTTCTGGAAAATGGTTATACAGTGATCTGTAATGCTTTAATGCAGTATAGTACATTTCTCTTACATTGCATTATGGCTATGTGGCCTGGCAGACTAATTCAGCTGGGATTCACTGTACTACATGCAACAGTTCAGCTAGCAGGAGTCCCAGGTGATGTTCCGTTCAACACACCTCTCAACATTCTTACATCACTCCATCCATCTCTCCATCCATCCATGTTTTCTCTCTTTTCCCCCCTGAGGAAACATCAGGGCCAATCTAAAGACATGGACAGCAAGGAGACCAAGTGTTCCATAAGAGTTCTCTTCTACAGACGTTAAGGTTATGGAGAAGTTAAACTGAACAGGAAAGCCGCCACGTCAGCTTCTAGCCTCTTACTTACTTAACTTTCCACATATACTGCAGGCCACCAATAGATTTCATGTTTCAGCAATGATGTAATGACAATAGGTAAGTATTTAGTCCGTTTATTAAAGACAACCAGAAAAAACAAGAAACGTGAAGGTTGTATTAAGAAAAACTGAAAGCAAATCAGACAAACGACAGGCTACAGTGTGCAGTTTCTGCCGAACGTGTATGTGTGCGCATTACTGGAGTCCCATCCCAAGTTGAAAAATCATCATCCGGACCCCCGTAAAACGAGCACCACCTGTACATTGCTTGCATATTTGGTTCGTATCTTAATAAAGAGTGCAGGAAATTATATATTGTCATATTACCATGGCTAATGCAGCAAAACTAAATGGTGGCCTAAGACTTTTGCACAGCACTGCATAGAAGAAAAATGCTGATTTTTATTTAAAGAAAAAGTAGCATTCAACATTATAAACAGCTCTTGTGTGTTCATCTCACTATTTTAAGCCCGTCCAAACAGCAGACAAATACAGTAAGGCAAGGCGAGTTTGTATATTTGTATAGCAGCGTTCTTACACGAGGAAATTCAAAATGCTTTGGAGAATTAAAAAAAAACAAGAAGAAAATGAAATGAAAAAAAAAAATAAATAAATAAAACTTCAAGTTAAAAGTACAATTAAAACACCAGTAAAAACATAGGAAACGGCTTGAAATAATAAAAAAACAGACGGTAAAAACACAATCAGGTGTCGTATGCACAGCTAAAGAGGAGAGTTTTTAACCTGGACTTAAACTTTGTTATAGTAGAGGCCAGCCTAACATCTTCAAGGAGAATATTCCAGATTTTAGCTCCATAAAACTGAAACGCTGCTTCACCACGTTTAGTCCTGACTTTGAGCACCAGCAGAAGGCGTCTGCCTGATTTTCTCAGGGACCGAGATGGTTCATATGGGATGGTTCTTAAAGTCTATCCTCTGAGCCACAGGAAGCCAGTGTAGAGACCCGAGTACATGACTAATATGGTCGTACTTCCTGGTTTTAGTCAGGAGCCGAGCAGCAGCATTCTGGAGATGCTAAACGTGCTGCAAGACAGCTGTAGTAAGTCCAGTGAGCAGACCGTTACAGTAGTCTAACCTGCTGGAGATACAATCATGAATAAGTCTCTCCAAGGCTGATTTAGACAAGAAAACTTTTAATTCTGGCAATGTTTTTAGGGACGGTCAAAAGCGACTGATATTATAGATTTAACGTGACTGTTAAAATTCAAGTCCGAGTCCATGATTACCCCTAGATTTCGAACCTGAATTTTTGGTTTTAGAGAAAGAGACTCATTGACATTTTCTCTGTCGCTGTGGGCCAAAGATGATTACTTCAGTCTGGTCTGTGTTTATCTGGGGAAGACTGTTTTGCATCCATACAGTAATCTTTACAGAATCAATTGGTCCGTATTCACCTGATGTTAATGAGATATAAATCTGAGCGTCATCAGCATAGCTGTGATAGTTTACAGTGCTCACACGAAGCATATTGTAAATGGTTTAATTTTTAGTTTTGGCATGATTTTATAACAGTGTTAATAGTTTGCAGCTATGGTTTATGGCCATAAACGTCTAGGTATTAAAGAAGCTAAAACTCTGAAACTGTTGAAGCCTTTTTATTTCAATTTACCGAATGTATCACCAATATGAAGCAGAACAATTTGACAGTGATTTGAGTTTTAATCATGCTAATAGTGTATTTGTATTACACTAAATAAACAGGAAATATAAAACTACAGAGACCTATAAATGCCCTTAGTGACACTACATAAAGCCTTATAATACTGCATATGGCCCTTATTTTGTTTGCAGATAGGTTATGCTGGTCATGTAAAGCAGGGTCTTAACACAAGGTTCATAGACTGCAGTTCAAACCTCATGAAAGCATATGACATTTCTGTCATGGCTATGCAAGTCCTATAACGCACTTTATATTATACACAGTGCATTCAGAAAGTCTTCGTACCCTGACACAATTTATCATGATGAAACCGTGTTTAAAAAAAAAAAATCCAGTTCTCCCATCAATCTGCACTCAATACCCCATAACGAGAAAGTGAAAGCAGAATTTTGGAAATTCTTGCAATAGCCTCTCCTCGGTAAAAGCCCATGTGGAGTTTTGAGGTGCTTTTTTTTGTCTCTCCAGGTAGGGAAGAAGCTTTTGTCTAGCCACTCTGCCATAAAGTCCACATCGGTGGAGTGCAGCAGTGATGGCTGACCTTCTGGAAATGTTCCAATATGGACATGGGATCTTTGGACTCTTGGTCACTAGTTACAAAGCCCCCCCTGATTACCAGTTCTACGAAGAGTCCTGGTTGTTCCAAACTTCTATTATTGTGCTCTTGGGAACTTTCAGTGCAGCAGATTTTTAGCCCTCTTCACACCTAAGCATCCACACAAACCTGGCCCTGAGCTCTACAATGAGTTATTTTCTTCTCATGGCTTGGTTTTTGCTTCGATATGCATTGTTAGGAGCTGGACCTTATCTAGACAGGTATTTGCAAATTGTGTCCAATCAACTGAATTAAGCACAGACTGACTTCAGTCAAGGTGTAGATACATCTCAAATACGATCAAGAGAAATAGGAGGCTACCAGAAATCAATTTTACACAGCAAAGGGTCTGAATACATTCCAAATACATTGTATATGTAGCTATGCCCTGGATAAACAAAGATGTCAGATAGGTAAAGATATCAGGAGATATTGCACAGTGAATATGACAAGGATCTCAAAAGAACTGCTAGACAGTCTAATCCTGCCCATGCCCCATCATTGTCAGTGTGTGCACCCTACTGAACAGTCAATGTGGGGTGGGGGCACTCTCGTCCAGTTTAACATGCTTCTGTTCACCCCCATGAACATGTCACTTGTACTCTTTCATTTGCTTTTCTGATAATCTGGTTTGATAAAATAAAATCAAATGCTTCTCTTTTAAATCGCCTCCCCTCATTTTTGTGACCGGTGTACTTACAGCTGGCCAGTTTGTTACAAGGGACGGTAAACTCCATTCTTCAGTAAAAAGTTAAGAGTTAGAAAATGATGTAAGGAACTCATGAAAGCAGTTTACCATAACCTCCAAGAATGAATCATTATTTTAACACCAGGAAACTCATTAGGTGGCTTGTGTGCAATATCCATTAATCATTTAAAATAGGAAAATTGGATTAGACCGCATTGTGCAGTCACTGAATGGAAGCACAACAAACAATCAGTGTTGAATTATTCTAATTAGTGATAATACTATTGTGATTATTACAAAATGTCATTAAGTGACACTCAGACTAACAACACCATTTTTAAACAATTTGCTTTCTGGTTTCTAACAGTGAGTAACAGTTAAAAAGACACATCGATTTTTTTGTTCTTGTTAAACCACATGAAATCCAACCAGAATATCTCTTCCCCCAAATATGTGCGGAGATATAGCTGCTATGTGCACACAAAAGTCTTAGGACACCATTAGATTCCAAATGCCATTGCTTTATGGATGCTATAATGACCATATTAATATTTAACAGTCTAGTTATTGAAATACAACCAGAAAACAAGTGGCCTTTGTATGCAGTATTAAAAGCTTATCAAAAAAAATAAAAAATTAATAGGTCACAGGGGTAAGCATTTTGTGTGATCTCCCCTTACACTTGAGCAATATCAACATCTGGCAGCTTCATCAGGATGCCAAGTCAACCTTGCTACAGTGGGAAGAAGCTTCATAAGGAAAGAAAGGGTAGCCCTTTTTGGCTTTTCAAACGGAATCGCCTCACTGAACATGTGGAATTCTAAGTATACGATGCTAAAGTTAGCTGATTGTTAGCTGTTGAGTATGCAGAGCCAGACGAGCATCCAGCTGCTGGCTATCTTAGGCAGTGAAGAAGTTTCCATGAGAAGAACAGTGGAACAAAAATGATCGGTGTGCTGTAATTGCTTTCCAAAGTACCAGCCTCCTTCTGACCGGTTGTGTGGGCATTCCACCGTTCAAGACGAGAAAAGCTCAGAGCTGGTGAGAAGATACCAAGTAAACGATCCAGCGAAGTTGCTTGTACCAGCACAGTGAGGCTTATTCAAATGATCTCAGCTATCAATGAACAGCGAGGAGCATTTGCAGCCTACATTAATGCAGCGGTGACACAAAGTGCTTCTGCATCAACGCTTTGACAAACCTTTTGTAGGCTTATTTGTTACAAAACGTATAAACAGATCAATCACAAGCTTCCCCTTTCGATAAGGAGGACGCGGTGCGATCTCTTTATGCTAGATGGATTGAGCTGAGAATCCGCTATTTATAGTTCCCTCATTTCCGCAGGAATTTTGGGAGAATCGCCTCAATCCCTCTGGCTTTTGCCTAGGGCTTAGTGTGACATATGGTTAATCTGGTTATTATGCAATTTATCAGCCGCCTCACTAGCCTGTAAAAGCGGGTCCTGGGTGCATTTTCGCAGAAGCAAGTCGGCTTCGGGCTAATGAGTAACTGACGTCACCGAGGTAGATCTATTCCAAAATGACTTGTTAGACCAAAAGTGCTATATTACCCAGCACAAATTGAGATCGATAACAACGGACCAGGCTTCTGTGTCAGGTAAACAGAGACGACGGTTGGTATAACTTTACAATTATCTACCTATTCTGACCTTAAATTAAACAGATCGGGCTGAATTCTGCGTTCATTAGCAAGATCAGTGTTCATTTAGCAACTCTGTCCATCTACCCAGTGCAATCCGGTGCCTCAAAAGCAGACAAAATCTCAGCTGAACTCAGAGCCTGAGGGTTTAACCGTAACCTAACGACTCGCAGCATTAGAGCGAGCGCCCTTTGTGCCGGATTTCCTCTGGATGCGGATGATTTAAAGAGACGGGTGCTGAAACACACAGCTCCTCATTTGCAGACAGACAGGCCGGACTTAATGAGGTCCACACTTTCGCACTGTCAGCTAATTAAGGGCTGGACGCCATTAAAGCTTCATAAATCAGGCTTTAATGTGACAGGAGATCACAAGGTTGCGAGGGCACAACCCCATGATTTACGTGGCCCGAGGGCTGCCGAGGACGCCTCTGCATAATGATGCCCAAATGCTGTATTGATCATAACTCTCTCTCTCTCTCTCTCTCTCGTGTCTGTACAGGCAAAAGCTCGGAAGAAGAATGGCACTCGATTTCTCGGTGTGATGTGTCAGGAGGGGAGGGAGCGAGGGAAAGAGATCACAACAAAGAAGGGTTCAAGCAATGTGACTAATGTGTTTACATAAGGGTCCCCAAGCCACTTATGGCCATTTATCTAGCGCTATCCACTCAAGCTTATCTGTTTTCTCATACCACATTCGATCAGGGAGGCACAAATGTTGTGTTTTATCGGGACATCAAACCTGCACATCAAACCACAAATAGAGCCAAAACATTTACATATTCTTGACTCATGTACGATGGAAATGCTAGAAAATTCACTTCAAAATGGACAATATTACAGGGTTATATAACAAATACGGTACAGCACCGTAGATTTGGACAGATTTTTTTTAAACCTGCTATATATGTATTCTGCTCGTGAAAATTTGGTGAAATATCCCCAAGTTTTGTGAGCACTGGGAGAATCGGACACAGAACAAACTGGTTTGTTTCATTCTTGCTCTTTATTAAACTTTATACAACAAACTGAACAGTACTTAAACCAGTGCTGGAACAAACACACACAGCCTTACACACAATCTACACACAGCCTTACACGTGCGCACAATCTACACACAGCCTTACACGTGCGCACAATCTATATACACAACCCTACACACAGTCTTATATACACACAAAATACACAACTCTACAGTCTTACATACACACAATCCACACAACCCTACACACAGTCTTATCTACACACAGTCTTTGTCTACAAACAGTTTGTGTGTAAAGAAGTTATAAATAAATACAAATATGTAGTAATTAGAAAACGTTTGTGTGTTAAACAGGAATATATAAGTATATAGTCATGACCGCTGCATCACCTTGAAACTGTACTCATATGATGCACTGGTTTGGGTGGTGTGAGCAGTGTGTCCCACAAGTTGAAATGAAACTTGCATACACAAGCCAAAGGCTGTACCAGCTCAGTTCAAAACCAAACATATTACTTTTGCTGTCTTTTGTTGTGTGGGTTTCCCAATGATCAAATCAACTTTGGGTTTTAACTACTGTAGATCCAGTGTTGGTCATGGTGAGTGGACTTTTTGAGCAAAGTTGTAATTAAATCTTGTTTGTGAAGGCCATGTACTGTTTGGAAGCCAACATGCTCTATTTAGACATACAGAAACACAGTGTAGATACATGCAGGCATCCAACAAAGACACAAACCAAGCCATTATTGTTTTAAATAAGCACAGCATATTGCTATATTGGCATTTTTTATCAATTCAGCTCATCAACTTAGTCCACATGAAACATAAACACAATCAACAACAACAATCTGCAAAAGTACTTACATATGAATGTAAAACCATTCAGCTTTTGCCTAATTAGTTAAATGGATCCAAATATCCAACCATGAGCACATGTGTACCAAACACTCTTCATCATACTACCTTACTTCTTTTGTTGGGAACAGAAGCTACCTGGTTTCTGCTGGGGACCCCTAATGGAGGTCACAAGAACTGCCCAAAAAATGGTGGCCAGGACCTTTTCCTTGCTACCTCAGTTCCAGCTCCATCCATCGCCTATTGGTTCTCATTACAGCTCCAGCATTCAAACCTAGTGTGTTTAGTATCATACTATGTTTCTGCATTTTCCTGGCTTTTCATGTGGTTTTTAAAACTGGTTCTGTGTGCCAGACCCAGGACTGTTTTAATACAGTCTAATTTTGTATCCGGGTAGCACGGTGGCACTGGGGGGTAGCACTGCTGCCTCACAGCAAGAAGGTCCCGGGTCCAGTCCAAGGGTGGAGCGGCCTGGGTTGTCCTCGTGTCTGCATGGATTTACTCTGGGAACTCTGGTTTCCTCCCACAGTCCAAAGGCATGTGTGTTAGGTCAATTGGTGTCTCTAAAAGTGTCCCTTAGTGTGTGTGCCCTATGATGGATTGGTACCCCGTCTAGGATGGTTCCTGCCCTTGCTCCCGGCCGGGTGGGCACCGGTTGACCCCTGACCCTGCATGGATTAAGCAGAAGATAATGGGTGGATGGATAATTTCTTATCCATCATTTCTTCCCTGCCTGGGTTTTGCTTAAATAATAATGAAGATAACTGTCTGTTATAATCCTATCCATATGTGTTCATATCCAGTGTCAGTGCCAGTATTACACACACACACACACACACACACACACACACACACACACACAGGTATATTGTACCAGGTTTGTATAGTTTTGTATTCTTTGTTGTATTATACTATTCATAATATCGCACTGTTTGAATTATTGTATTTTAAAATATTTTCTCTGTTAACGTTTATTTACACTGTTCACATAAAGTAGGGGATATTTTATTCAAAGAAAGTTTATTTTGAAATATCCCCTATTTTTTGCAAACAGTATAGTATCTGTTCATGTAAACTATTATTATGAACATATGTGCAGTTTATTAGTCTACATATTCCTGTTATTTGAATTATATTTTTAAATATGTTCTCTCTGGTATTCTTTATTGAGTTGCTGTTCATTGGGACTGTTACTATAAACTTACTGATTAATATAACATCTAGGCTGCCCATCTATGTTTGGTCCCTTTTTTGAGTCTTCCAGAGGTCCTCCAGAGGTTTCTTCCATATAAGGATTAGGGAGGTTTTCCTTCTCATGTTCACCCTAGACTTCCTCAACTAGGATTGAGGCTGCTTTGAAATAATGATTCAATGGTTTGGCCAGAGAACTGCCACTCACTGGATATTTTCTCTTTTTTTCAGACCAGTCCCTGCAAACTCTATAGATGGCTGTGCTACTAGTAAATCTGGTACAGTAGATCAGATCAGCAGTTTCTAAAATACTCAGACCAGCCCATCCAGGACAAACAACGATGCCATGTTCAAAGTCACTTTAATTATTTTGGCTTCCCATTTTGATGCTCGGTTTGATCTTAAGCATCTTAATCTTAATCATCATCATTATATATTTCATACGAATACATGGGCTTATTGGATATCGGATATCTGTGATAACGAGCAGCTGAACAGGTGTACCTAAATGACTCGAAACCCAAAACATCCATCCATTTTCTTACGCTTAATCCACACGGGGTCACGGGCCAGCTGGTGCCTGGGTGCCGGGGCAGGAACAACCATCGTAGGGCACACGCATACACACAGAGTCAAACACTAGGGGTCACTTTAGAGACACCAGTTTACCTAACACGCACGTATTTGGACGGCGGAGGGAAACCAGAGTACCCAGAGTAAACCCACACAGACAGGGGGAGGACATGCAGACCACACAGAACGGGCCCAGGCAGGTCCACCCTGGGATTGAACCCGGGACCTTCTTGCTGTGAGGCAGCGGTGCCACCCACCGAGCCCCCGTGCCGCCCCCAAAACAAACCTGCACCTTTAAACTGGCTGATAGATACAAATGCACCATCAAGTGAAAAAGTTATATCAACACTAAGACACTGAGGGTAAAGCAATAGTTTTGTAAATGATATTAATGTAATCGCGTTTCAGCCTTGAATTGCAAATCAAATAAAGGTATTTAATTATGCGCCTTTCATAATTCAGTATCACGATGGCACGCAGATTAAAAGTCCAGGCTGAAGAGCTGCAATTGAGTTCTTGGCACACAGTGTTCCTATTTCCATTAGAATGAATGATCTAATATTTATCCTAGGTGAGTCAACAGGGAAACATTTTCTCACGCTGTTATGAAACTGCTTTAATTACCGGGGAACATTGGTCTGAACTAGCGCTCTCATGGCTTGCTCATCCACGCCGCCTTTTCAGCACCGTAATCCGATCATCTGGCGAATATCTACCAGAAATGGACTCATGGTCTGGATAAACGCTATCTAAAGAATGAGCTGCACTATTATAGTCTGAGATATGGCCGCCGGCTTTGAAATACGGTAAGATGTCACTCTGGGTCTGATGATCAGCTGTAACAGAACAATATGTGGCTTTTATTTTATAAGACAAAAATAGCAAGTGCAATTCTGCCCTCTTATAAAAGCTCTCAGTTTTGATAACCTCACAAAACTGATGGTAAAGCCAGGCTTTGTGTGTTTTCCCCTTCTACGATCGTCTGGATATGCTCCGCTTCACACGGTGTCCAAAAAAAAAACCCAGAGCAGCTTTGGAGAGAGGAAATGAGTTTCATCCTA
>JAYJMA010059486.1:0-10660 GCA_036873895.1 Parotocinclus cabessadecuia | reverse complement strand
AGAGTCATTAGGGACGAGTTTCAAGTCAAGTCTGAAGTCTTTTTCTAGGCGACTTAAGTGCGACTTCGACTCGAGTCGCTCACTCCAGTCCCCATCTATGGCGTGCGCACCGGTGGTCATGTGTGCGAATGGAATCAGGCGACCTGGCGACGAACACCACCTTAAGTCGCGCTTAAGTAGGGAGAAAGGTAGGTGCTCATCGTCAGGTCATAAATCAAGTACCGGATATGAACCGCCTCACTAATAGCTCTGAGTACGGTGGAACGCACCGGGACGTAAGGTAGGAACCCTAACAAGTTTTATGAAGTTTTATGAAGTTTTATGTTGGACATTTTTGGGTCCGGATATTGACTATTGTCAAATATGCTCATTATATCTTATGGTGGCCTACTATATAAAATGAGGAACCAGCTCACATTATTGGGTGCTTAATATTTTTTCCATCTGAATAGCTGAACAGTCACCCAAACAGCTGTTAGATGAAAAATGAGGAAGCTGGATGATGATTACTATCTCAAAGCATCAGCCACATGTAATTAACCACCCCAACATGGAAACCTTTAATTAATCACGACATGCTGTTAAACAGGCTAAGACAATTCCACAACAAACTCATCTGGAGGAGTTTCACTGACAGGAAGAGGTCTCCAGGTAATGAGATGGAAAAAAATCAGCACAAATCATATTAAGGTTATGGATGTCACTGTTGTTTATCAGTTGTTTCAGCTCCACACAGGCTGATCTCTGGAGCTGTGGGCTGTGCAAGATTAGGAAGTCAATAAAAGGATGATGATCTTTATTATTGTTATTATTATTATTATTATTATTATTATTATTATTATTATTATTATTATTATTATTATTATTATGCAGGGCTCGGTTAGGCTTTCTCTGCATGTGATAAGTCGTGTTCAATACATTCAACTTGAAAACATACATAATGTATTTATGTTCATGTGTATACCAACTAAGCATATTTTTGAACAACAAACTTTCGTCCCCAATGTTACCGTTACATTACTAACAGCCTATGATTTCTGTAGCAAATTATATGAATGTAAGGCTTGTTTATGTTGTAACCATGGAAACAAAGAGTGAAGGGGGAGCTTAGGTTAGCCATGAGAGATAAGTGATATTTTAATCTCTGGTAATGTGAATAATTTAATCATATATTCCTCCTAGAGAAGCATCCTTACTATTTGTTGAAATGCAGAAATTGAAAAGAAAATGTTCATATTATTATGGGGTGGAGCCTCAGAATTTACATGTTAATTACAGAATTTACTAAACAGAACACTGTATGGTGCTGTTGTAAAGCCACGGTATGGAAAATGCAAATACAAAAACTTCATTTCATTTGTTAATGAAAAATTCCTGCATTATAGACCTGCAAAACATTCCAAAAAAGTTGGGAGGTCAGACAGAATGTAGAACTAGTAATGAATTTTAAAAAATGATGTTGCGATTTTAAACTGGTAAAACATCCACAGGTGGTTATAATCATGATTTGGTACAAATCAGATTATAATCAGATTGAAATGTTTAAAAACAATATTCCTCAAACATTTGAATTTGAATATTTCAGTCCCAACTTTTTCTGATTTTACTTGTTATGCATTGTCTTGTTATGAAATGCATGGATGTCCCTGGAAAAGAGGTCGTCTTGAAATCAGTTTATGTTGCTCCAAAATCTCAGTGTACTTTTTTGCATTAATGCATGCAATACAAGTGTTAATAACCTTTACCAAGGGTCCGGACCCGACCCCATACCATGGCAGAACCTGTTTTTTGGACTTGTGCCTCATAACAATCTGTATGCTTTTTTCATCTTCGGGCCGGAGCACACAGCTTCCAAAAAAGATGTGGAATACTGATTGGTCTGAGCACCATCTATGTTTCCATGGTGATGGTCCATCCTAGATGCCTCCGAGCCCAGAGAAGTAGACGGAGCTTCTGGACATGGTTAACATGAGGCTTCATTTCTGTACAGTAAAGTTTTAAGTGGTATTTGTGAATGTGATTCTGTATAATAGAGCTCGCTATTGTAAAGGCTTTACCTTTCACATGTGGCTCTATCTGCTTTTGATAAATGACGGTTATTCATGTGATGCCGCTTTTGTACCAAACCATGATTCAAATCACCTGTTTTAAATCACATAATTCTGTCGTTTTTTAAAATTAATTATTAGCTCACAATACTTTTTGGAAATGTGTTGCCTGAAATGCAGGAATGGACATTTAATATAACAAAAGAAATGACCAGGAAAAACATACCTTCTCACTGTCTGCAATGCCTTCATATTATCCCAACTTTTAGCCATTTTTATTTGCAAATAATAATAATAATAATAATAATAATAATAATAATAATTATTATTATTATTATTATTATTATTATTATTATTATCATTATTATTATATATTGTAATTATTATTACAAAATAATGTTCAGATACAGAGACAATGTGGCCAGATCTATGAATTCCTGTGCACATTTGAGGATATGTCACATACTGTAGATGTTTATTTGATGTTTATTTTGTAAGGTGTGCAGAATATAAGTTACAGTTTCCGTTTTATGCCTGAACCCTAGGATTTTATCTGCCCAATGGGGCCGCATCTTCATTCTTAACAGTTTAGTAGAGATACTGTAACGTGGCATTACAAAACATACATCAACTTTATGTCTTTTTTGTCTGAGTATAACAGCATGCTGTATAGGGAGTAGAACAGAATACTAATGTTCTATTGATCAGTGTGTAGCTGAAGCATTTAATCTAGCAAAGGCTATTTAAATCAATACACAATAACCATAACAGGCCCCTCAGCATTGCTTCAGTGGTATAAAATAACAATCATGCAAATTCCCTGACACTCAGACTGACAAAACAATGACCTTGTTCGTAATAGAGCTTTTTCAGAGCATCTGTCTGGACTTAACACCCTGCTAAGACAGCACTGGTTTGTTTGTAAGTGCCTGATTCACTCAAGATCGGAGACAAAGGAAAGAAAACCACGATTAGAGCCCAAGACACCTCTAGGAATATCTTTAGCACCTTTTTTAGACTCAGGAAGCAACTGCTGGTGAGAGCGGCACTATTTCAGTGCAACTGTCACACCTCTCCACAAAGCTGCAAATTGACTTTAACACTTATTTTCTCACCTTAATTAAACAGGCACTGATCTCATACAAATCTTTTGCTTTCATTGCTAGAGACAAAGGAGAACTTTATCAAGTTTCCTTTCTGAAACACAAACTTTGAGCTTCTGCCATATTTGTGCATAAGGTGCCATTTTAATCAATGTTTATGTTCACAGGCTAAATGAAAAGATATAGAAGAATAGAGGTGTCCACTGAAAAAAACTGGTACAGCCATCATGTAGGTGTAATATATTTTAAATCATCGTGATCATTTATTTTATACTAAAAATATCTAGATTTTTCCCTTACTCAAAATGTCAGAGTATCTACAAAAGCATATTTTAAATAAAACCATAATAACATAATAACATATTGTATTTAAGCAGATATGTCAACATTAAACTTAAACTGAGTTAAAATAACATACTTTATTAATTAAATTATGTGTGGCTGTTAATGAAATGTGATAAAAAATGAATTGAATGAATGAATCACTTTCTTGTGATGCACTGCAACATGTCTGTTGGCAAGGGGGTTAACCAACCTCATACAGAGGTTGTGGGGTTTGTTCTGGTGTAATCAGGTTGTGAATTTTGTAAATTTACTTTTTGATAGGATTCCATGTCTGTGGAGAAAAGGAGAGAAGTGGTCATGAGATGTCTGATCAAATACATGGGGGAGAGACAAGAAGTTTGGTCTAAAGATCCTTTTCTGAGCGTTTCTTTTCAGTCACATTTAGAAGCGAAGATAAAATTTTTACTTTTTCATCTGTCTATTTTTAGTCAAAAAGCCATATTTGTTGCAAATTTATTTGAAACATACTGCAATTACAGTTTGAGTTGATTTGATATTGTGTCTTTCATTTACCTTTAGCAGAACATTGCAGATTTTAGCTATTTGGATATTTTGTGACTATTTGTTCATTCCTAGTTCAAAACCCACATACACTTGTTTCATTGACAGTGTTTTTATATAGTCAATATAAATATTAATACAGTGGGGGAAATAAGTATTTGATACACTTACAGATTTTTACAGGCTTTCCCACCTACAAAGAATGGAGAGGTCAGTAATATGTATCGTAGGTACACTTCAACTGGGAGAGACAGAATCTAAAACATTGTATAAAATCACATGTATGATTTTTTAATAATTTATTGCCGTTTTTTGCATTAATTAGGTATTTGATCACCTACCAAACAGCAAGAATTCTGCTTCTAACAGACCTGTTAGATTTTCTTTAGTTTTTCTTTAAGAAACCCTCTTATTCTGAAATCATTACTTGTATTAATTGCACCTGTTTGAACTTGTTACCTGAATAAAAAACACATGTCCACCCACTCCAACCTCTCCACCATGCCCAAAACCAAACAGCTGTCTAAGGACACCAGTTGTGTGCAAACGTGGTCAAGAACTACAGGAAACCTCTGGCCTCATTTAATTCTATACCAAATATTAAGCTCAGTTTTTCTGTTGTATCAAATACTTATTTCATGCAATACATTTGCATTTTATTTGAAAATCATACAATGTGTATGATGTGTCTTTTATTTTTTATATTCTGTCATTACAGTGTCCATTTTTTGTGGGTGGGAAAACTGCAAATACTTATTTTCCCCACTATGTATATAGACACACACACATACAGAAACACACGTACAGAACTGTATGCAGCATAATTTATTTTCCAAATTTTGTAACCTGGACACAATTGAATTAAGTTCATACACGTGTGATTAGTTTCATTTTGCATTATGTGTAAAACTTAAGTAATAACAGAATATGATGATTTGCAAATCCTATATTTAATTGAATATGCTCCAAAGACAAGGTATGTAATGTTCAAATGGATAAAAGTTGTTTTTTGCAAATATTAACTGATTTTGAATTTGATGCCTGCAACACGTTCCAAAAAAGTTGGGACAAGGGCATGTTTATAACACTTAATAAGCATTTGGGAACTGTGTTTACTGACAATGGTTTTCTGAAGTGTTCCTGAGCCCCTGTGATAATATCCACTATAGAATGATGTCGGTTTTTACTGCAGTGCCACCTGAAGGATAGAAGATCATCAGCATTGGTTAGTTTTTGTCCTTGCCACTTACTGGCAGAGATTTTTTTCAGATTCTCTGAATCTTTTTAAGATATTATGGACTGTAGATGATGAAGTCCCTAAATTCCAATTGCACGATGAGAAACGTTGTTATTTCAATTTTGGATCATTATAGTTTACACAAAGTCCCAACTTCACTGGAATTGGGATTGTATTTATACAGGTTTACAGAGCCATAAGATTGCTGATTTGGAGTCATGGATATATGAAACATAATAAATCTTGGTATACCCCATTACCAGGGGTTATATACCATAATAAAGCAGTGTGTATGTATATAGTTTTTTATTTGATCACACTAGTCAAACACATCATAGTTTGTGGGTCAAACATGCCTGGGTGTGGAAAGAATGTGAGCCTATTGTGAGTAGACCCTAAGTCATTCACTTGATCTGTGTTCAAATCAGACATACATCTTCACTCCAGTAAGGTTATTCTTATCTTATTAATTCTGTATTTAGCAATAAGTGTAGTTAAAAACCACAGGGTTTTTGTGTCTATCTGTTGTGACAATACACTAAAGCACTGAAACTGGAACAGTTAAACAGGCATACCAGGTGCAACATCGATAACAGTTATTTCCAGATTTTTATAAACTTCCAAGGGCTTAAAGCAGCTATATTCATAAACACCGACCAAGGAGTTAATGGCTGTACTGTTGTTGCAGTAAGTTAGTAAGTAATTTCATGTCCCATAATGTGCACTAAACAAACTCCCTTTAGTTCTCTTTTTTTACGTTCAATTATGCTAGTAATCACAATAACATATAATCATCTTCTTTGTGAATTTGCATACTTGTAACAACTCCTTTCAGGTCATTTTTTAAAATCCATAACCACCTTCCAGGCTCAGCCTGACCAGGTCTTAGTTTTGGCCATGTCATGATATCTCACTCCCACCAGGAAATCATTAATCTCTGTAAGCCTCCATCCATCCACCCATCTAAGACCCACCATTTCTGTTTACTCTATTGATCTGAGTGCTTTCATATCAAACACAGCGTGTGTGGGAGAGAAACAATTTCTAACCTTACAGCTCAGTAGGCCATGGTTTACAGCAGAGTTGTGCAAATGGGAAATAGTATATCCTGCTTTTTTTTCTCAGAGTGTACTGAAGGTGTGTCATTTCTGTTTCATTGCAATGACATTTCCACTGGCATTAGGATTCTCTTTTTGCCTCCGCTAAATATTGTGGTATTACTTATAAATGGTTAAGAATTCACAAGAGCCTAATGTTATGGAAATAGCTGAGGTTGGGGTGAGCTTTGGGGCTGAGAGTCTTTTGAAATATAGAAACAGTGTTGATTAAATAATGGCACTCAAATGGTTAATGGAAATTTTTATAGGTTTGGAAAAAGGTTATAATTGACAGTGATATATATAAAAAAGAATAAACATGAGTTTTATAGTAGAATAAATATGAGCTCATTTGTAAGTGCATTCTCTGAAATTAATAGGCTGCAATTTTGTTAGTAGTATAGTAACACAAATGATGGCAGATAATGTAATATAACCATCAAATTTTTCAACAACGTATTTCAGTGTAACATGGAAGGCATAATTTCTGTATAAAAAAGATTTAAGGCTGTATTATGATTAATGTTTTAGTGTTTATTAACCTTTAGACATGTGATCACACTGGTAGGGTAAAGGTAAATAAAAAAAAATCATAATAAAAAAAAATCATTTTTTTTTAAGTGCTTGCTTTAAGGTTTAGTTTAAAAGTGTTTTCAGTAATAGACCATGTAGAAATGGAGATAGATCCATGGAATTTGCAAATCAATCAGTTTTCTGCATCTGCATATTCCACCAACTGCAAAACAACGCTACAGTGGAACCTTGGAACTCAAAGCATTTCTTTATTTAACTAATTTAGACATCAAATGTTCAGTTTAATTGTTTTGCCCCCAAATTTAAAATAAATTCTTACTTCCAACATCAATACAAACTTAACACATATGAATCAGCCTTAGGCTGTCTTAAATGAATTAGGCTCTGACTTATAAAAATTCGAATTCGAGTTCAAATTTGAACATCTTCTGAGACTTAATTTGAATTTCAAGGTTGCACTTTATTAGGAAAAGAACTAGATAAAAACGTGACTGAAATCAAAATCATCATTTTAAGCAAGATTTCTTACTTCTTTTGAAAGTGCATATTTTGAAGAAAATACAGAAAGTTCTAAGCAAAATTTTTCACACACTAAGCACTATTCAGAATCCACTTAAAACAAATGATGTAAGGGAATTCTACTGTAGCCTTCCACAATTTCTTCTCTGGTCTCTCTCTAGCACGCATTATTTAAGCATTTTACAGCTTGGATCTTATTCATTCAAATGTACAGACTTTTTCTTGTCATTATGCCCTATGCTATACAGTATAATAACTATTTATGTAGTGATTATTTTGTATTAGGTTTTATAAGTAATCCAGAGCTGATTCAAAGAATACCAGAGGATCTTCATAGGTTATATGGGAATGCTTCACCATTTTTTATTTGGGAAATTATAATTCACACGTTGTTATCTTCACTGAGTTACAAAAGCAATCCCTCATGAAAAAAAGGGCTGACTAGATTATTTTCACTGGCAATACTTGTTTTTAACACAATCTGGCTTGCAGATTAAAACCAGAATAGACCTTGTCTGTTTGAATTGTTCTCATTGAAATGTTCTTAAAATCATCATGTGGTGTGTGAGTGTGTTTATATATATATAAACAGGTACAATTAATTCTTGCTGGTCAGTGGGTGATCAAATACTTATTTTATGCATAAAATGCAAATTAATTATTAAATAATCATGTATTGTGGTTTTCTGGATTTTTTTTTCAGATTCTGTTTCTCACAATTGAAGTGTACCTACAATAAAAATGACAGACCTCTCCATTCTTTGTTGGTGGGAAAGCAAAATCAGATCAAACACTTATTTCCCTGACATTACATCCCTCACATTTTTCTAAATATTTCATTATATCTTTCCATGGGACAATACTGAAGATATGACACTTGTTATATGACACGATATAATGTAGAGTAGTCAGTCCACACCTTGTATAACAGTGTAAAGTGCACAAAGTGTCAATATTTTGTGTGGCCACCATTATTTTTCAGCACTGCCTTAAATCTCCTAGGCACAGAGTTTACAAGAGCTTCACAGGTTGCCACTGTAATCCTCTTCCAGGCCTCCGTGATGGCATCACAGAGCTGGTGGATGTTAGAAACCTTGCTCTTCTCCACAGATGCTCAATAGGGTTTAGGAACATGGCTTTTAGCAACGTGCTTGACCTTTACCATCAGGTTCTTTAGCAAGACAGTGGTTATCTTGGAGGTGCGTATAGGGTCATTATCATGTTGGAATTCTGTCCTGTGTCCCAGTTACTAAAGGGAAGGGACCGTGCTGTGCTTCAGTATGTCACAGTACATGTTGGGCTAAATGAACTGTAGCTCCCACAGCCGGTAGCATTCATGAAGCCCCAAATTATGACATTCCCACCTCCATGCTTGACCTCTAGACAAGACACACTTGTCTTTGTACTCTTCATCTGGGTGCCGGCCACACACACTTGACACTAACTGAACCAAATAAATGTATCTTGATCAGACCACAAGACTGATTGTCTTCTTTCTTGTGCATCATCTTTGGATGGAGCACCGGGACAACAGCCATGCAGACCAGTTTGTAAGGTGTGCGGCATGCGGTCTGAGCACTGGCTGGATGACCCCCACAGACACACCCCTTTAACAGATGCAGCAATGCTGACAGCACTCCTACTAAAGTCTATTTTCAAAAGCCGACCTATGGATATGAAGCTGAGCACATGCACTCAGCTTTTTTCGTAAGGCCTGAGTAGAACCTGTACTGTCAAACCACTGTATGGTGTTGGCCACCATGCTGCACCTCACTTTCACTGTGTTGGAATCTTCTTATAGCCTAGGCCGTCTTTATGTAAAGCCACAATAAAATTTTTTTCAGATCCTCAGAGTGCTTTTTGTCACGTTGAATTGCCATGTTGAACTTCATTGACCAATATGAGAAAGTGTGAGAGTGATAACACCAAATATAACACACTTGCTCACAATTAACACCTGAGACCTTGTAACACTAATAAGTCACATGAAAATGGCTATTTAGCACAATTTGGCAACTTCTTTCAATAATTCAGTGTGAATTCTTCTCATTTTCTATCAATACTTGTTATAATGCAGTTTATACACTGCTTATAAAAATTAAGGGATACTTCAAAATGAATGTGAAGTGATTAAAAAATAGCAAGATCATCAGAAAAACAAATGAAAGTCTATGCTAGTTATTTGATTACAAAAATGAGATTCAAACTCACTTATCACGATTATGTAGCAAGTGACATATTCATAAGGTGAACAGAAGCATGTTAAACTGGATAAAAGTGCCACACATTGACTGTTCAGTAGGGTGTATCATCACACAAGACTGCCAAACACACTGACAGTAATGGGGCATGGACAGGATCAGATTGTCCAGCAGTTATTGTGGTACTGTTATCCTTCAGTTCAGCATATTGGTAACACTGTCAAAATGAAAGATGGGTTTAATTGTCCTGTCTAAAATGCGTTCTTGATGTACCAGAACAGGCATCGCTATGGTCTCTAATATTTTTGTGTTTACTAGAGACAGCAACTACCATAACCAGTAGACTGCTTACTTGTCTTTTTAATAACAAAAAGTATGCACAGGTCCAGACAGACACTCTACACCACCCAAGAATGGCCTACAGGCACCATTCTGCAAATTACAGTGGAATTCTTGTGCAGCAGAATTAGTCATTTTGAAAGCAATTAGGTTCAAATGCAACATTTTAAAATAACTGTTATTAACATTACAAATCAATCAAGAATGTTGACTGGTTTATACTTATATCGTTGTTAAAAGCTAGCAAATCAGATCTGATGCATGGTTTGTATTTGGCTACACTTCCATGTTCGTTCCTAGTTGATTCCAAATGCATGTTTTGTTGTACAGTATCTCACAAAAGTAAGTACACCACTCACATTTTTGCAAATATTTTATATTATTATTATATTTTATATTGTATTTTATATCGTTTCATGGGACAACACTGAAGATATAACACTTTGATATGATGTGAAGCAGTCAATCTACAGCTTGTTTAGCAGTGCAAATTTGCTGTGCCTTCAAAATAACTCAGCCATTAATGTTTAAAATACTGGTAACAAAAGTAAGTACAACTCTAAGTGAAAATAGCCAACTTGTGTCCAATTAGCTATTTTCTCTCACTGTAACATGTGACGTGTTATTGCTACAAGATCTTAGGTGTGAATGGGGAGCATGTGTGTTATATTTGCTGTTTTCACTCTCACACTCTCTACTGGTATACTTGTAACAGGAAGTTCAACTTGGCACATCA
>JAYJMA010059475.1:0-10660 GCA_036873895.1 Parotocinclus cabessadecuia | reverse complement strand
GCACCATTCTATGTCACCATTAGAAAAAAAATATACACAGTACAGGACACTGGTGCACAGTATTAAAACAACATATATAATAAACCTTGGTCAGGAATTAAGAAACAGCCGAGAGACCACTTTTTTGTTAAGAGGAAAACGTAATGAAAAGTCCAAGATATGCTAAAGCTCACAAAAACTGAAATGAAGAGCAGTAGAAGAGAGTATGGAACCAAGTTTAAAATTGAGTGTACGTTGTCAAGTACAGTCAAATCTGGTTAATGGGACCACTGGTTAATGGGACCAGCCGCTTATTCGGACCAAATCCTAAAGTACCGAAACAAAACCTATTATATACGTGTAATGTTACTCTGCTTAATTCTGCTTAATCTGACCAAAGAATGTGAGAGCGAATAAGAAAAAGAAGCCACAAGTCGCCACTTAGAGCGGATGCAAAAGCGGATCAGCAAGATATGGGAGGATATTTGGGATCCCTGGGAGAACTTATGCTTTTATCAAAGGTTAGGAAATCCGAAAAGTTGTGTTGACAAGAGCAAAACCTAGCAGGAGGTGGCCACGCCCACCACTTCCTTAATTTTGTTCAAGTGCAGTCTGTCAAGAGAACGAGTCAGATCACACTGGATAAGTTCTTCAAACGTTGACTGGAAATTAGTAAGAACTTGGTTTTTTACAGTATTATGCTTCGCATGCTGAGTATCCATACACTGTGTTGTAGATCGTTTCGAAAACTTGGTTGCAAATTTATTTCTCAATGAACAAAGTTCATCAGCAACAGTAGTTCTTGTTTGTAGGTTCGCTATACGTGTATATTGCACAATAAAAGGTTTTATATACATTTAATATGTATCACACCTTGTAACATAGGGCATGTTCATTTAATTGGACCAGCCAGTTATTAGGACCAAAACGATCGAGTCCCGATGTGGTCCCATTAACTAGATTTGACTGTATATGTTACATATGGTCATTATTCCACTGCTAAAACTACAAATCTAATGGTGGCCTAAGAATTTTGCACAGAACTGTAAGTGCTCCTACGCTGAGCATGTGTATAGTATGAAGCTGAAGCTAATTTATTACAAGTGACCACAGGAAATGATTAAAACTGCACATCAATTAATAATGCAAAGTAAGTAATAATGTATAATTTATTTGGATTTAAACAGAATATGGAATTCTTTATGTCTCCTACTAGGCATTGTTCATACACTGCCCTTGCCACCCCGTGACCCAGCTGGAAGGAAATGTAATTGTCTACCCCACCAGGAATTAGTAGGAAAAATAGAAAGGCTGTCACTGTGAATAAGAGACTGGGGCTGAAATATCACTCCTCCACTGCAAATATCACTTGCTCCACTGCAAATAAGTCATCAACTTTATGGAGTTAAAAGAAGAACAGGAAAAGATATGTGTCAGGAAACATTCAAGAGGAATTATCACCACAGTCAAAAACATTTTCCCAGCTTAATAAAATCATTTTTATTCCAAGAAAGGTTAGGTAAATGCCTGACAGCAACCAGACAGTTGAAGTTGAGAATTGTCACATGGAACTCAGAATAAAAGATGCTTTACCTTCCCTTCAAAATCATAAATCTTAATTCTTAAATCGTGAAGGGTCTAGAAAGCTGCAAAAGGTACCCTTTCAGGAACTATGTCCAGGTCCAATTGGGATAGATCTTGCCATACCATTCGAATTCAGCCTATATACAAAACGCGCATCTTTATGGTCTGGACATGATATGAGCAAACTCAGTCTGCTGATTAGAAAAACACATGACTGTTGAGTGTTAGCAGAATATCATATTTAAAAGTCTATGTCATTTATTGCTGGAAGTATGCATGAATAAAATGAAGGATGAACAAATCGTTTCACACGAAACGCTTGTCCATCATCTAGAAAGGTATGTAAATTTTGCACATGCCAAAAGATTAATATGTTTCATTTTTTCAGCAAAGAAGCTAATAGGTAGGCCTAATAGTTCTTTTACCTTTTATGGTTTCCGGTAACTTAAGTCACTGAGTTTGTGTTAATTAATTGTATCTAAACTGAGCAGTCGCTGACATTATATCATGTATGTTATGGACAAATTAATTCTCTTCTCTGTCTGAAGTCATGTCAAATTTAAATGTCAGATTTTGTCTCGTACGCTGGGCAAACTAAAATCTCTTTACCTTCACAAGCAGCCCTCCTTATTCTCTTCTTTAACATATATTTATGAACTTCACCATTTATTTCACCATTACTCACTCTCTGGCCAGACTGCAGGTTCAGCTGCCGGTCAGCAGATGCAGCTGAAGAACATTTTCTCTCACTAATCCACAGACCAGCCAGGATGCACCAACGATGACATAATCCATAAATTATTAGATTCTGAAGGTTCATCCAGATTTTAGTTGATAAAACTGCCATTAATTATATAGAATGATTAAAATTAAGATTTTTTATTACAATGGTAAAACTGAATTTGGTCCGACAACTACTGGGATGTTATCCAAATGTACCTTATTTAGGAGGGTTTAGAAAACAAATATTTAGACAGTGGAATCCTATTTATATTATACCCAATCTGGTTTCTGTATATTCAATTGCCTGCCTTGTTTTTAATTTATACATTTATCTAGTGGACATGTCTGGCCCTTCTGCCTACCTGTTATCTATTAGATAACTTTTCATTCTAACCAGTTTGTGGTTCAGATAGCAGGATAGGAATTTCAAACCAACCATACATCTGTAAAAAAGGCGCACACACAATACAGCTGAAGGAGGACTTTTTTATTTTACAGATGTCTTGTCTTACAATTGAGCTTAAGAGTCTGGCTTGTGGTCTATTAGTGACAGTTTGGTCACGTTAAGATTTGACCCACAACTAAAGGAGACAGGCAGCATTGTCTGATTTTGTTTTATTAACAAATCTGTTATTTATTTTTACCTGAAAAAAAGCACTGAAGGACAGATACGCCAAAATATTTGCTTTTCTAATTCTGATTAATTTTGACCAGCTGGAACCACAACACAACTATAAAATATTTACACAAATGTCACAGAGCAGCACAATGCTCTTGTAAAAGTCAATTTGAACAAAACACATTAACAGCTCAGTTACTCACATCTGTTCTATGATGTATGATTTATGTTCATTCTATGAGAGCTCATATAATAGCGTAACAAAAAGTGAATTAACCACCGGCTTTAAAACGTAATCCCTGACAACGCACAAAGGTGAACCAACTAAAGAGTGAAAACTTTTTACCACAATTTCCGCTTTTTATTTAATTTTTTTTCACTCCCACCAACTAAGTGTGATCATCGGCAAGAGCTAGACGATACTAGGGGTGTGAAATATCACCTTATCGTTATACCGGTATTATCACGAACAACCATACGACGTATATCGACGATATACAACGATATATCGACGTATTTAAGTAATGATGTAATGGATTTACACAGAGTATTGAGTACTTTCATTACGTGACTTGTAGGCAGAGCAACAGAAAATTGTTTTGCAGTGATAGAGTTTGTCCCAAAAAGGGGAGAGACTTTGGTAGTGTGGATGTGGTTTTAGTACAAAATATCAGATGTACAACAAACTGCAGTGATACGTAAGCCATGCAAAAGGTCTGTAACAACAAATCTTATCTGTTTCGCCACCTCAAGGAGAAGCACATTGCTGAGTATGAGGACAGTCAAAAATGCAGAGAGGTAAGGTATTTTAAAAGTATAAAATATATTTTGATGCAATTATCTGTTGCTGAAATATAATCTGCAAATATATCCTTATCTCGTTATATCGTGATATTATTTTAGGGCCGTAACGCCCACCCCTAGATGTGACCTCAGATAAATTTAAGTAACTTAAATCATTTTTCTCCACCTTTCCGATACTTGGCTTGAACTTCAAGCAGGTCATCTTGACCATGTCTTCATGCCTAAGTGGCTGGGTAGTTGAACAGGTGTACCTGATGAAGTGGCCATGAGAATACATTGCGCCTGTGTGACAACTGAACTCCCACCACAGAACTGCACAACTGAGGGCCAGCAAGAAAGAAAAAGCCACATAAACAGAAGCACTGAATAATTTCTCCAAAGGCAAATGTCTATTGAAACAACCTTAAAACATTCGACTAGCTTAGATGGTGCAGAAATGCTTCTACAGAAGAGACGGACACAGCTGTCATATCACGCATTCTATGCAGTAGTGACACGACCCTACTGTAATGGTCTAAAATTAGCTGTTGTTCACTGCTAAAGCCATACACGATCAATGAGGTGTCTAAGTGAAATGTTTTTACAATTAAAACAGCCATTCATTCAACTGATCAGCAGCTGTGTTTTAGTCTCATTATTAGAACAATCTTTTTGCACACTTTAAAACTAACTGATCTAGGAATATGCAACAGTTAGGACTTTATGGGTACTGTAAACAAAACGCTGCCCTGCAAGCAAATTGTTATAATGCACAGTGTACAGTACAGCGAGTCAGTCTAGCCAGAAAAAAAAAACAGTATCCGAAAATGGACCACAGGCTCCCACCCCATTCCTTCACTGCACCAGAATTCGTTTGGGCTCCAGCCAAATAGCAGCAGGATAACAAAATGTCAATGCGTGAGAGTGACTTAACAGACCTTATCCTCACATCACCTTCCTGCACTTGACAGCAGAGCAGAAATCTGCACCAAGTCATTTTTCTTCTGGAGGCTTGGCTGAGTAAACCTGAGCTGTAATGCCACAGAACGATAAAATGAGCATTGACCGGTCAGATTTCGCGACTTACAGGTGAAAATAATGGTGTTTAGAGTGACGTAATATCCTGCTCATAAACAATAAGAGATATTTAAAAAATAACAAAATAACCCACTATTTTTTTGTGAGCAGTGTATATGAGGAGCAATGACAGTGTAATAATAGCTATAAAGACTAAATATGTCAAACACTCGTCATTGAGGATAATATATCTTACACAACATTGGGGTAGTTTCATGCTAATGTTTGTTAATGCAAACAGGGCTGCCACTACTGGGTTCTTAACCCCCAAATACTCAGCTCTACATCACATCAAAAGGGTCTGCAACATTAAAACTGAACATCAAAACTGTCAAATGTTTCAGTCAAGCAACCCCTTTAGCTTGGACTGCTTAACCACCAATATAAAAGATTTAAGCAAGTACAGTCCTGGTCAAAATTGTTAGCAACCCTGATTTAATTTTTTAGAAAATGCAGTATTTAACATAGAAATGTACTGCAATTACACTTTGTGATACACATGTTTATTTCCATTGTGTGTACTATAATGACACATAAAAAACTGAAAAAATCCAAACGTGATATAGTTTCATGTAAAACTCCAAAAACAGGCAGGACAAAAATTGTTGGCACCCTCAACTTATTGTATGGGTGTACACACTTTTGAAACAATAACTGAAATCAATCAATTCCTATAACCAACAAGCTTCTTGCACCTCTCAACTGGAATTTTGGACCACTCTTCTTTTGCTAAATGCTCCAGTTCCCTCATCTTTGAACAGCGCCTTCTCCCAACAACAATTTTAAGATCTCTCCACAGGTGTATAATGGGATTTAGATTCAGACTCATTGCTGACCACTTCAGAACTCTCCAGTGCTTTGTTTCCATCCATTTCTGGGTCCCTTTTGAAGTATGTTTGGTGTTTGGGGATTGAACATTGTCCTGTTGAAATACCCATCATGACCCAGGACACAAACCCTGCTTTCTGACCCTGGGCACTACATTGCAACCCAAAATCCATTGGTAATCTTCAGATTTCATGATACCTTGCACACAGACAAGGCAGCCAGTGCCAGCGACAGCAAAACAACCCCAAATGATATTTGAACCTCCATCATATTTGACTGTAGGTACTGTGTTCACCCCATTTTTGGTAAACAGTCAAATTATGTGATTTACCATAAATTAAAAAAAAATGTAAAAAAAAAACTCGATCTTGGTCTCTTCTGTCCACAAGATGTTTTCCCAGCAGAATTTTGGCTAACTCACATACATTTTGGCAAACTGGAATCTAGCTTTTTACGTCTGTATCCTCCTGAGTCTCCTGCAGACAGATAGTTCACACTGACACTGATGCACCATGAGCCTTCAGGACAGCTTGAATTTCTTTGGAACTTGATTGAGGCCACCATCCGGACTATCCTGCATTGCAACCTTTCATCATTTTTTCTCTTCTGTGCACGTCCAGGGAGAGTAGCTACAGTGCCATGGACTCTAAACTTCTTGATTATGTTGCACACTGTGGACAAAGAAGCATCAAGACCTTTGGAGATGGATTTGTAACCTTGGAATTGTTGATATTTGTCCATGATTTTAGTTCTCAAGTCTTCAGACAGTTCCCTTCTCCTCTTTCTATTTTCCATGCTTAGTGTGGCGCACACACAGACACACAATGCAAATATTAAGTCAACTTCTCTCTGGCCTTGTAAGAAAATCCTAATCCTCTAACGATAGCAACCATAGAATTAATTACAACACTCCTTCAGCAGTGTCTAAAGACACTCACCACCAAGCCAGCCCAAATACACCACTGACCCGATTCAGCAGCAGACAAGTAGCTGTGTCCTATATATTCGTAATTGTTAAGAACTTGACAAAGCACAATGTCTGGCTTTAGCTAGCACTGCAACAATCATTTCCTGTAACCCAAACTGTTAACAAGAGCAGCTCCAGGAAATCCTTGCGCTGTCATTTCAACACTTTGTATGACAACTTTTTATGAAACATCCCCACAACAATGTCTTCACTACTCACAGTTAGGATTTTTAAAGAAAATGACAGAAAAGGTTCATTTAGAAACTGCTTTATAACATCTAAACTACTGACAATAGTACAGAACAACAGCAAAAACTGACACCAGTGATAAAACTGTCTTATTATATATATATTAATTTATATTGGATTTAACTGGTCTTCCTTACCCACAATAATTTCAGTGTAACCAGGAGCATGACCATTCAATAAAAAAATAAACCCACACTATTTGAGTGAACTTTACTTGATTGAGGACTAATCTGCAGATGTCCGGTGTTAGTGTGATTGCCAGGGTCTTTGCATAGGTTTCTTAACAAAAATACATATCAGCCTCAGTAGCCATAAAATAACTGCTAACAAGTTTGCTTGCAGACAAAAGGAATGCAAGTGACATTCCGTCAAAAAAAAAGTGGGTCAGTGAAGGACAAACAGTTTCCTGGGATGAGGAGACAGAACACTACAAGAATTTTGAAATGTAATTGTCACTGTATCAAAGACATTTACACAATTCATTTTGACTTCCAACAATCTTTGCTGGAATAAGGTTATGACAAACATGGCCAGAGAATGCAAAGTCTATATATAGTTATACCATACAGCTGACTTCTAATCACTAGCCACAATGTGGAACCCTGTACAATGCCTAGCACAAGATCAATACCTTACATGAATTATGCCCACTGTAGTTCAATATGTATTGCTTGCCTATGTAAACTAATCAAACTTATTTTAAAAAATATATAGGCTACATTGGAAGTTGTGAATTATCATAATCATGAATGTAATAGCTTAAGCCCTGGGTGAGAAAACTATCTACAACAAACAAACAACACATATGTACCAATAGAAATAGACTTACATCTTTGCATATGACTTAATGCATAGTAGAGCATCTAGAAGAACAGCAGATATTATATGACAACCATTTGAAATGAAGTCATGGCTTTTTCTGCCCTTTTCAAGCATAAATCAGCTTAAAACATAAACACTGTTCAGACATATTTCTGGAAAACATGCAGCATTAGTCACAGGATTGATGTACAGAGCATAACGACTAAGTGAACCTGAATCAATCAACCCACAGCTGAGAGATGATGTTATGTCTCAGCTGGGTTCCGATTCAACATTCAAAGATTTCTTGAAAAGAGAATTATAAGGTAGACAACTCCGTCAAATTTCACACCCTCTACAAGTCTGTCACTGATATCCACATGGAAAACACTATTTTCTAACAAGAACTGCACCTGGTCTTCTGTCCTTTGTGCCATTACACCAGTATAGTGGCATTGGATCATAAGCAGGATAAATACAAAACCAATCTTCCTCGGGGAATTTCCTCCACACAGAAAGTCTGGTTTTTTTTTCTCCAGCGAATATACAGACTCCACATTGGATGCTTTTTGACCATTACTGCGATCTGTCAACGCGTCCATATATCAGTCAAAGCAAGACTGGTCTGTAAACAAAATACAAGTAAACAGGCAAGATGTGGTTTTTAGATAAAAGCACTATAATGTTTACAGTTCTCAACTAATTTCAGTTCTTTTTATATTAACTGGTTTATGATTTACATTGAGCACAAAAGAGTTTGTCTTTTTGTCCGTTTCTTTTCAGCTCGATAATTGTAATCACAGCTAGATCCTGAAGAGAGGAATGTGTATCAGCATTACAATTCTTACATAAATTGATTTACTAATGAGGTAGAAAACAATTTCTCGTTATAAGGAATTGTGAGTGATGTATAGATGTAATTCAATGCACGGTACATAAATGTGTATAAATGTTACTACATTAGGTGTGGGTGATAATTGATTAGGTGAATATAAAAATATTATAATAATATGCGAGACCGTATTTTGTGATACACAAAATTATCACAATACATCACAGACAACAGAAATTTAATCTATAGTAGCAGATTTTTTTTAAACACTAGTCTAATGTATGTATTATTCCATATTTGGTAAAAGAATTTTTCATTTAAAATGTGCTATTTTTGGTGTTCTTTATGTCTTAAAACATACTACATACTACAATGTCATGTTTGCACCACAGGAACTGGGGACAATTGTAGTTCCCAATTGTAGTGGAGCAATAGCACCAAGATAGACAATTATAAGCTTGAATATGATACGAAGAGGTTTTCAACAACATATTTGGAAGAGAAGCATTTTAAACAAATACATCAGAACACTGCACTGTAGCTGTAACTGTATCTGAACAGCACACTCCCACATATTGTTTACACTTCATTGTTCATGCAACATGCATCAGTATTATACTTGATTTATGCACAAAAACAGGTCTAAATGCATCTCTAACCATGTCAGGAAGCGGTCTAAGATTCATTTACACCATAAGTTATACCAGTGTAAACACAGCTGTCTTCTAACAAACAAAAGTTTTATTTTTATTATGCCAGGCATGTAGCTTGAATATCAAAACTGACACCTCTACAGAACTGTCATAAGAAACAACTAGTTCAGTGTTGCAAGTAGTTATTTTATAAAGTAACTATAAACAAGCTAAAATACTTATTACATGGAGCACAGCACACACTAATGTTTACATTTTACAAATGATTAACTATGGAGATGATCGTTTAATCATATTTCCTATCAGATTTCATCCTTTCGTTTCGTTTTTTGCCAGAGTAGCAAAACATGAGGAGTGAACACAAATCAGTACTTCTATTTTGCCCTTTTAGAAAGAAGACACCGCGCACTCTATTGTCTGCTACAAGATCATATTACATGATACCAGACGTCATCATATGAACTTGAATTTACCTGCCACACAGCACCTTTTCCATGTGCTCTTCAAGTGTTCAAATATATTTTAAACACAGGTTATGCTGGCTGTCCTTAATTATTATTGTCGGGTTACGCCAATATCAGACGCATAGCGCAACCAGGTGTGGACAGGGTCTTGTGAAAATGACTCCAGAAAAACTGTGTAGAGTTTTAACATTATTTAACTGCCTCATAAAGAGACTCTGAACAAGCTTCAAAAGCCTCACAAGCTTCACTGCACCTCAAAACGATTCTAACAACTCCTAAGTGGTTTGTGTATCGAGTATCCACAATAGGAACCTAAATTTCAGGAAGCTTATATTTTAGGATCCTACACAGAACTTTTTGGGAACAATTTATAATGCTAGAATTAATATTTTAATCGTAACTCCATGCGATGAGTGGAGTTAACATGGGTCCACCACACATGGTAACAACCATAAATGTCCAGCCACCAGGATCATGTAGGCAGAATCCTACATGAAAAAATGGAAAGTAAAGTAAAAATGTAAATGTGTCTAACATATTGGACAGTGAGCAAATACAGTGTTTAAAAACTCCAGCAGCATTGCTGTGTCTGATCTTCTCATAGCAGCACAACACCCACGACCACCACTACATCAATGCAGCGCTAAGATTGATCCACCACTCAAATAGTACCTGATCTGTAGGGGTCCTGACTAGGGGTTTAATGGGGTCACAAATCTCAAGTGTCGGCTCGTTTCACGGTTTTTGAGTCACGGATCGGATCATTTTTCGGATTAGCATAAAAAAAGACAACTTTGCTTTTAAGAGTAAAGATCTGGCACAATCTTCGTACGCGCGATGGCGACGGCTCAAGCACTTTCAACATGTTTACAGCTATAAACATGCAACAGATTTGGTAATAGCCTTAGCACGATCCGATTCAGTAGCAAAGGGCTGCTTAAATGCCATGGTAAGAAGCTGTTGTTGTGTCTTGGCTATTTGTTTCGTCATTGACATACCTGGGTGATGCCGCTTTAAATGTGTGGCCATACTCGATATATTTCCGTAGTCATATTGCTTTCTATTGCCAAAGCGCCTAAAACGGTTTTCTCAACCACCAGT
>JAYJMA010059464.1:0-10660 GCA_036873895.1 Parotocinclus cabessadecuia | reverse complement strand
GGAAGGGCGCGGGTGGTCAGACGCGCGAACTGGCCGGAGATGGAATACCGGTGCGATGATGATGATGACACGACCCAGAACAGCGTTGAAAACCACACCTTTATAGGACATGAAGCAGCTGTTCTTAAGCTGTTCTTGCTCTATAATAGCGACCGGCGAGGATGGCCGAACGCTCCGGGGCGGAAGGTAGGAACCCTAACAGTTTGTATCCCATCTCTGGTAAGGCAAGGTTCCAGTTACGTTTCAATTACCTGGAGCATGTCCAGGTTGATTGTTTCTGGCACCATTGTCATGTCCACATATTTAGTTCTTGGTGGCACTGTCAAGTCCATGTATTTTGTTTTTTACACTATTTTAGTTTGTGTTCAGTTACCACCATAAAGTCCCTGTGAGGTCCAAGTGTTTGAATCTTGGGGCCATTGTCAAGTCAATGTGTTCTAGTTTTGACATCACTGCAAATGCTGGTATTTTGTTTTTGGCACCACTGTGAAGACAAGGTGTTTGATTTCTGGCACCATTCTCAAATCCAGATGTCCCTGGTGCCCATTATGCTCAGTTGCTGGCAACATTGTTAAATCAACTTTGGGTTGAATGGGTCTTGCCACCATTTGCTTGCACTATTGTTAAGTTAATACGTGTTTCTGCTTCTTGCACTTAAGCAGCTTTATCTGGATTAAAAAGGATTCCCTTAGTTAAGTCAAACTTTTTATAGATTTACTATGTGGAATTTCACTGTACCAGTAAACATTGCTGTAGTACCCCCTGATCACTGTAGCAATGTAAAGCAATGTAAAATACACTGGTCGTCATTTTGCTGAGATTAAGTCATTATTTATTATTTTGAACGAGGGAACCAATCTGAAGAATGTGCCATTCTACAGTTTATTATTTTATGATAACAATTATAGAAATTCTAGAACCTATTCTAAAATGTAACCTTGCTTCTTGCATGAATAGCCATTGATGCTAATGTGACGTTAAATAAACAAATAAATTCACCCCCTGCAGATGTAGTTAGCCTCTTATGACTGGTGGATAGAGCGTCATGTTGCTTAAGTGCAATATCTTTAGGTTATATCCATAATTCATTGTTTCGGATGGTAAGTTACTGACATTCTCCTGAAGGTCTAAAATGTCTTTTTTTAAAAACTGTTTATTCTATCAGCTATTCTTTTAGCTGTCAGCACCCATTACTATATTTACATATTCGGTTTGACTGTACAGAAGGACACATGAGTGGGTGTAGAGATATGATGGTGCCCAACAGTTCACTGAATGTTTGGAAACAACTGAAATCAGAGCCAAATTACACATCTAGTGCTATAAAAGAACAAAGTTCTTGAGGTTAATCAGAATGTGGCATTGTACAGAACATGCTGACAGCTGCTCAAAGCACATGGTGAATAGGTATTACGTAAACCTAGTTCTTTTGTTCTGGATCTGTAAAAGAGCTCTTCTGAAGACACATTCATTCAAAACAACTGCAAATAAAAATGTGAGAGAGTTTAAACCTGGTACTGCTGGCTTTCCTTTTGGAGCTTAGCCTCTTGCGCTCGTCGTCGGCTCCACTCTCTCAGACTCTCTTGGGCCTCGTTAGTTAACCCACCCGTGCATGGGGTACCAGGCTGGCTCTGGATCAGGTACAGGCTGGCATAGATGCTAGTCAAGTAGTAACCTCCTAAAGCACAAAGTCCATGTGGAGTCATATGAAAACATTCTAATGTTCATAGCTATGACAATACAGACACAGGAAAGAGCTGTTTAATGACCATCCGAGCAAAAATCTGTCTTTTAATTCCAGGCATGGTGGCCGTAAAGAGGTGGTCAAATTGAGAAATGTGTAGCTTGTGTATTATTACTGCCATAAATATTATGTATGCCATTCTTTGATGCTTTGTTCAGCTTCTTTTTTACTTCATTTATTTTCATATTTGTATATTGATTTACTTTGCATTAATTACAGTAGGAACTACTGTATGTCAACTGATATATTTTCACACGGACACAAGCAGAGATGTAAAATGCAAAATGTCCTACACATATACCTAAAAGTGCCAAGCACTGGTCATTAGACCGATGGGACTTCCAGAATTTACCTACTTAAATGTTTATAGTGTTTAAAAGGTGATACTGCATTGCCTGCACTGGAAATTAGTCCTTCTTTAAAAATACTATATCCTTCTTGGTTATGTGTAGCCAGTGAGGTATGTTTATGAGCCATTGTGTGTATTTATATTTTGGTTTTACAGTGTGCGTGATCATTAATGTGTGATTGTAACATGGGTGTTGTGTATTTTGTGAAGGGTAGGGGTGGGGTGAAGAAGTACTATGTGTAACAGTTTAGGTTTCGGATGCTGTGTATGATGGTATGGTTTCTTTTGTTTTTCATAAATGTCTCTGATGCACTTACATATCATTTGCACAGTCGACTTGTAAAGAAACCCCTTTGATTACAGCACCATAAAAGACTATGTAAATATAATAATGTTTAGTCAGCAACATTTTCATCAACAACCTGTTTTACAGAAAATAATGTGGTCATTCAACTTTGCATACCTAACACCTCAGCAATAGTAGTGGGTATGGTGTCCCTGGATGTCTGGATTATATGAGTGACAATCTTGAAACAGTGATACTGGACATATAACTGATAGCAGACCTTAGTTAATGTTACAAAGAATAATGCTTTTGCATTACATTTAGACATTTTTCCAAACTCTTATCCAGACTGATATACAAAATGTGCAGACAGTTTATGTTGAAGAATTCATTACCAGTTAGACTAGAAACAAATGCTTACTAGTCATTAAAAGTCCTCAGTTGACAAAAAAGTACTAATTTTCATTTTCATTTAGTCATTTAGCCAAAAATGTGCAAAAGGGGAAAGAGCTATGATGCAAATATTTAATGATCTATTTGTATTCATTAGCAGTCAAACTTGAAATGCTGATAACATACTAAAAAGCAAGCTCTCAGTTTGACCATAAGGGCTCATATGAACAAGAGATATAAACTTAAGCATAAGCTTATAAAAGTACACACAAAGTACAAGAACAACAAAGCTACCAAGGATATCAGAGACATTATTCTAGATATAGTTTGAAGCAATGAGCCTTTAGACTTTTGCAGAAGAAAGAGAGACCCTGGGTCATTCTGACTGGTGTGGGCAGCTTATTCTACTAATGAGTACCCAGGACACTGAAAAATGGAGATCTGGCCTTGTAAGCATGTCTCTAACTCAGAGAAGGATGTACTAGGCACCCCGAAGCTTAAGACCTGATGTGACAGGCAGGTGTGTAGTTCTGAATCAAAGTATGTAAATAGTGTGAATCAGAACATTTTTAAGCCTTGGGTCCTGGGATAAGAAGAACGTGATAAGTTAGGAACTATATGAGCAGAAGCATTCAGAATGCTCTGCAGATAAGATGGCTATGCAAAATGGCTATTCTTTATATCATATGAAGTAGAAGTCTGCTAGGTTTAGTGCTTAATGTTATGCAGTTTTAAATTTGAGGTTTTTTCAAAATCACACCAAGATTCTTTGGTGTGTGACAGATGGACAGTGGCACAGTTTGTATTAACTGACAGGTCTAGTGTTCATTAGATCATTAATGCTAAGAAAGTCAAGTGATCAGTATGGGTTTACTGGAGCTTGGCTGGATCACAGTATGGTGACTGAATGTTGGTTAAAATAATGAAAACGGGTCATGAAATGTTCAGCTGTAAGAGAGGATATAGGTGGGGCAGGAGGTGGGACTCTATTTCATAGAGTTAATCTATAAGACTACAGAGTGTCAATAGGCTTGGTAAGACACTGGTTTTGCTGCCATACAACTGAGAGGAGAGGAGTCCAGAGACTTAAATCTGGATTGGCAAGTCTGATGATGAGAGGACAGTAAAGGGGAAGGCAGAGTTTTCTAGTTTATGAGAAAACTTTAGTAGAAAACATGACACAGAACTTTTGTAAACCAGATGGGTCATAGCAACCAACAAGTACAACATTGCACAGCAAGGATTATATGTTGAAATGACGAGTACACATGTGAGGTTTGGAACAGTGGTAGTGATCAGAAAGATGCTGAAATTGTACAAAAAAAAATAGCAAAAGCTGGGGGCTGAATTAATGTGGTAAGAAAAATTGATTGTTTTCCATATCATAACATGTTTTTTTGTTCCACAGTCCACCACAAGTTGTTTCAAAAAGCTGTGGAAAGCAACATAGTTTCAACCACAGAAGCAAAGCTGACATTGTTTTTATTTTGGCCCAAATTTAGATGTTTCACAGCTTTAGATGTTTCTGACTTTAGTGTGGACTAAATTACACTGTCATATTTTTACTAAATACTACAATAAGTTTTGTTTTTTAAGTTTAAAAGGAATGTTCGGTATATTTGCTAAAGCTTATTCCCACTCCTTCCATAAAACATCTGCATCAACTACTAATACATGCAGTTAATATACAACCTCTTCTTGTTTATAGCTCTGTCCCAGTGTTTGATAAACAGCCAATAAATAACAAAAAAATTGTTAATTTTCTAAGTTAATTTATAAATATTAAATATAAAAAATTATATCACTTCTGAAAAACCCTACCTTCTCCTGATAGCCATGAGGACTCCAGAAGCTCCATCATGTACTCGGTCTCTAGAAGCAGTTGCGGGATGTTGCAGTGAACCACCACGTAAGAGAGTGCTGGAAGGAAGTCTTCAGAGCTGAATTCCTGATCTGAAAGCCAACAAATTAAAACAAAGGTCAGTGCTGAAACAAATATGCTGCAAAAATTAATAATCAAATCATCTTTAGTATAGCCATGATATCTTGATGGTGAATCTGACGTAAATTTGAATATGAACACGGTTATTATTGTACGCTTTTTGGCAATGAGGCCTATCCACCTGCAACACAAGTTTATGATTGTTAAAAGTAAAGTGGAGTATTTAAAGTAAATCCACATGGACATAAAAATAACTTTTAAAATTTAGTAAATAACTAGTTAAGAAATCTGGCTAAAACAAAACCTATATCTTCAATATTTAGAACCAGAAATGTCATATTTACTAGCCAGCAGGCAAGACTGATGACATTCTAATTTCTATAATATATAAAATGAAACATCATGCAAATGCAGATCCATGTTCCTGCTCTGAATCTCACATTCTTGTCCATCCCAACTTTGTTTTATCTATTTTTAAATCTATTTTATCTATCCAGTGACTGATTAACACTCACCATCATGTACATTAAACCCGCTCATACATTGCATCACACTCAAAATAGTTATTAGTAGATAAGTAAATTGTGATCATTAAGGGATTATATTATTAGTATAATGCATGACAATCCGAACAATGATGTCATGATCAAAATCACTGAGATCACATTTCCCCCATTCTGATGGTTGGCATAAGCATTGTACTGGGATGGATGGGTACATGGATGGGTAGGTGCACAGATGTTCTTAATAAAGCATTCAGTGAGTGTGAATTGTTCTAAAAGACTCATATATATAATAAAATAATATCTCAAATTGCACAGCTTTACACAAACCTTTTTCATGCAAAAAATAGTCTTTCTTCCCTTCAGGGGCCAAAAATATTCAGTGCATCTCTATAAATAATCCCCAAGCACTCGCTCACTCACCAGGTTGCGTTCCCATGGCCTTGTACACACTCTTGCACACCTGTAGCAGCAGTAGCACTTTGTCTATGGGTGAGTGGCTTCGCTGCATAAGAATCAGTTTCTTTTTAGCTCTCTCTATGCTTTGAGCATCCAGGACTCCCACATGTACACCGAGGCGCTGTAGAGCCCCCTCTTGGCAGGTTTGCAGGCTGTTAGTGAATCTTTGTAGAGAGCCATCCTGAGTGTGGAGGGAGAGTAGCACCTGGTTCAGTTGAGCTTTCAGCGGTTTCAGCACACATCCAAAAAGAGCTTTCTCCAGAGCCAGATCTGTAAGGGGAGATATGGAGAATGTGAGGGCAGTATTGGTGCATATGTGTAAAAAAACACAATATCACAGCTGTTCAAGCTGATTAAGCATGGTGTCAATTCTTGATAGATGTGCAAATATGTGCGTAGTCCCAAAGACAATAACATGGGTATGTTTTCTGATTTGACTGCCACAGTCTCAGGTTCTACCACTCCTGGTTTGGGACACAGTGGAAACATGCTAAGATGGTCAGTCCACACTGTATGTCCCGGCCACAGGTTCTGTCTCCACCTTGGGAATCTCAGATGTTCCCAAGCTAACTGTGAGATATACACTTACAGATTACTGTACACAATGATTCTACACTTATTGAACATTATATCAGTGCAAAAGCACTTTACCATACAGAAACACTTCATAGTTTTACAATAACACACTGTAGTCACATGTAGTACATACATTGTTAGTCCTCTTTACTCTGTTCTCTAATGGTCAAGAGCCCCATAGAATTGCCACAGATAAGATGCTATTTGAGTCATAGGCAGTAGTCGGAGACAATAGCTTGTCTGTTCCACAGATGTTTTGGCTATTATCAGTCCAGCCATGACACTGAGGTCTTTAAAACTTCAGTAGCACTGCAACGCTGTCTGATCCACTCGTACCAGCACAACACACAATAACCACCACCACAGCAGTGTCACTGCAGTGCTGAGAAAGGTCCACCTACCAAATAATAGCTGTGCTGTTCTTATGGGGCTCTGTGCTGGTCTTATGGGGGCCCTGGCCTTTAGAAAACAGAATAAAGGGGACTAACAAAGTATGTAGAGGTACAGATGGACTATAGTCTGTAATTGTAGAACAAAATGATAAGTGGAACTGCTCAAATTGACAATGCGTGTAGAAATCCCTCCAGTAGATCTTGGGTCTCCATCAAAAGGAGATGCAATTTTAGTGAATTTTAGTGGACTAGTACCACTGAACACATTCTCATTCACAAGATTATGATGTTGTATTACTTTGCACTTTAAATCTTCTGTAATTAATTCTCAATTTGTTCAGCTACAGCTTTTGTGCTAAATGAATAGACTTCATTTTAACTCAGACTGTAAATTAGCTAAACATCAATGTATGGAATCAGAAATCCAAGCTGTGTTAGAAGGCTGCATCCATTGACCAAGGCAATTTATCATCTAAAAGGGAGCTATAATATGCAGCTCCCACACACACACACACACACACACACACACACACACACACACACACACACACACACACACACACACACACACACACACCCTTACCAAAGAGTGTGTGGGATTATGATAAGTCCTGTTAATGCAGCTCCAAGCAGCTCAGCTTGATGTAATGATGTATTTAATCGCCACATGCAGAAACAACTATTTGTTGTATATACTACACAAAAATCCTCCATCCTCCTCCATCCTCCATCAATTTGCAGCAAATGACATGAGCCCTGAATGTGGTATATTACATCAATGTGTTTTCTTTAATGCGCAATGTCTTAAGATTTAAAAAGTTATAAATAAATATCTGTATCCCCCCCATCTGTGTATTCTGCCTTATATATAACTATATGATTCACATTTTGTCATTGAGTTTCTGTTTCATCTCGGTGATTTTCCATGTGGTTTGTGATACTGACTACCAATACATTTTGCCATTTTTACATCAGGTCCCTCATTCTCATAAGTGTTACAACTTCCACCAAATAGGGCCATAAGAGTACATAGCTATATATTCTATAATTTTTGTGAATTTCTGTAAAGTAAAAATGCGGTAGCAGTAAGGATGTAAATGGTATCGTACCAGTCATGTTTTCATTGGTAACTCTGATGCATGTATGTATCATTTAACGTGTAATAGTTTTATTGTGAAAATACCCTATATATTTACATTACAATAGAAGAAGGTGACTATGGTGATCTCCATTTAGTTAAACGACGTGTTTCACAGAATGTAATCTTGTAATTAAGCGTCTATCTGTAATCTCTGCCTAGCTAGTACCAGAAGCTCTTTATCACACTTTTATAGGCACTTGTGCAAAGTGTCACCATATCTCCTTTCTTTCTCTATTTCCAAAAAAGTTGGTTTCCAAACCTTTCTCATTCTCAGGCACCAGAGTCTCGATCGGGGGTTCCAGCTCTCCAGCCTCCAACAGAAGACTCTTGGCCTGGGAAAGAAACCTCCTCACTCCCTGTAGCATCTCTGCTGCTGAACTCCAACTCGGGGACTTCAACTCTTCCTTGTGCTTTTGTAAGAACTCCTGGACCAAAGTGCCAAAGATTGAGCGCCTGTCTCGGGACAACTCGTCAACCAACCGGGCTACGCGTCTCTCGGGAGCAAAAACGCACACAAACGCAGCACTCATGCGACGGAGGGTGGAGGCAGGATTTGCAGCAGGGAAACGAGTGCCCCGTGTAAGGGGAGGCCATTGCATGGAAGGGTCCAGCTGTGACTCGTCCTCCTCAAGGCTGCTAAAGGAGCTGTTACTGTCCAGTTCAGCAAGAGAAGGAGCATGACGACGTTCCAGCGCCAAACAAGGTCCCTCATCATGGGCCATCTCCTGAAGCTCAGCCTTTTCTGTCTGGAGTGCTGATGTTGTCTAAAAAGAAGAAATTAAGATGTCTACTGATAGTGAAGTGAAAATGTGGTGTTCCCTACATTTACTTTAACTTTTATTTCATTGCAGGCAGTATGAAGACAAGGCATTTCAGAGTTTTTTTGTTCAACTAATTTCAGTTGTTAATAAACATTATGTAAATAGGTGATTACAATCATGAATATCGTACAAAAGCACTATAAAAGATTTTCTCATAAGTTTTTGAGGATCATAGATGGCCAGCAGATCTTCAATTTGTCAAAAAATGCATGAGGACAATATTGGAATGATTAAAACACTGTTCCCCAAAGACAGATTGGAAAGCATTTGCATATTCCTCTATAGTGCATAATATCATTAAATGATTCAAAGAATCTGGAAGAATTTCAGTGTATAACAGGAAGGCAGTAAGCTTAAGCTGAAGTTCTGTGATCTTTGGTCCTTCAGAGTAAGGAAAATGTAAGTAACACTGTTGTGGTAGTTTGCTTTTTTTACTGCCCCAGCCTGTTATGCACATTTTATTTTTTAAATAATGCACAGATTACTAATTAAATCCATGTTATTTTCAGTAGGAGGAGGTGAATCTAGCAGATATTGCGTTTGAAGTATATGTTCTCCTATGCTATTATAAACACGCACGCACACACACACTAACTCACTGGACTTGTTTCCCCCAGCATCTGCTCATCCTCCTCTTCTGAGGTAGGCATCAGAGCAGGTGTCCTTTTTAGCATGCTCAGTCCACCTGCCCGACGTGCCATCCTCTCATTGCTTCTCAATGTGTCCGGGTCTCCCTGGCTCCAGTCTGAGTCTCCCGGGCTCAGACAGAATGACGCCTCAGTGGACACTCGCACTCGTAGACTGCGTTTCAATCGGTGGCGTTTGTGTGAAGATACACGGCTGGGCTGTGACGGCTGCAGGAAAAGGGGGTTGATGAAGCATGGTGACTTAAGCCTTGAGGATCGGCTCAAGGACACTGTAGGAGGGCCATTAGGAGGGCCAGGGGAGGTCTGTGAACTCCAGAACTCTGAGAAAACACAGATTTTGGGTTTATAATGCTAAATGCTTATGGCAGATAAAAATATACACTATATCCAAACCAATATTGTATTTGTATTCTATCCAACCCCCCTATAGTCTACTAATGTAGCTAATTCTATTGTATCAAAGTGTATTGAATTGTATCATATTCTAGCCTATCTGGTCCTTATAAAACATTATTATATTCTATTGTAACAAATAATTTTGCACTGAATAAAGTTTTTTTTTAACCTCAGTGGGTCAATAAACAGAAGCAGGCTATGAACAATTAAACGTGTCTTACCTAAGCCACCACAAGTCCACTGGTCTATCAAGTTCTATTCTGTTTAATTCTAGTAACTTCTAAGGTGATTTAGTATATGCACTCCTATTCTATGCAACACTGTTCACAAAAAGAAGGGGCTCTTTCAAAATGAATATGAATCTGATTCTGTCCATGTCCCATCACTGTCAGTCACAGGTTTGGGTGATCATACACCCTACTGAACAGTTAATTTGTGCCTCTCTCGTCCAGCTTAACATGCTTCTGTTCACCTCCATGAATATATCACTTCTTACTCAATCACCATAACTGAGTTTGCATCTCATTTACTTGTTTTATTGTACTTGTTTTATGATTATCCTATTTTTGTGAGCAGTGTATATATTTTTTCCTGGCTTTCTGTATGTGTATATATGTATGTATGTATTTATACATGTGCTCATTTATATTCTTACCCAGACCTAGGTGAGAGATAGTCTCTAGCTGTGTGTGACTGGTGGCTTGACTGACAACTTCAGGAAGTTCAAGAGAGTAGGGCAACACATCCCTACAGAAACACACAAACATATAAAATTCAGAGTATTGTAATGTCACCTTACTGTAACATTTATAGTACATCTCTCTCGCTCTCTTTTGTTACTTTATTTATACGGACAACGTACTATGTCCTATCCTGGTCTGGACACCAGTTCCCAACAAACTACCATTTCCAGCAGCTGGCTCATGCTAGTTGTGCATACAGTGCCTTGCGAAAGTATTCACCCCCTTGGATTTTTCCCTATTTTACTACATTACAACCTGTATGTATTTT
>JAYJMA010059453.1:0-10660 GCA_036873895.1 Parotocinclus cabessadecuia | reverse complement strand
CCCCCAACATTCGAATAATGCTACTCACTTACTCACCCAGCTCCGGCGTCTTGAGCGAGCCAGTCTGTCGCGTGTGGGTTGAGAATGGAAAGCAGATGGTAGCTGAGCTGTGTTGTTTGAGCTGATCTGTGTGAAATGTTTTTTCCACAACAAAAACATGTGAATGAATAAGTCAGAAACACTTACGGGCTGCCCTCTGGCAGCTCATCAACCCTCAGCTTGGCAAATCTATTCTCACCTGAACATAAATAACATTTTGGACAAAACGACCTGATGTTCATACCTCAGCGGAACGCAAAGCTTTCAGAGCAAACCAGTTTGTGTGAACGTTTGTGAAATTGCACACAAGAGACCAATTCGGACTTATCTGAGGAGAGGACAGGGATAAAATATGCATGGATAGAAATCACATCTAAAAACCTCTGCGTTTTGATCATTCCCTTATATTATTACCGTGTTTATTATTTATGCTATGTCGATAATGCCTACTTATATAATATCTAAAACCCTGCTGGTAAAAATTACGGTTGAATTCTGTAACTAAGCAATAAAACATTAGAGGGATTGTGTTATTATTATTATTACGAATAACATCACGGCTTTGACTTTGTTGCGGGGATCAGCCATAGTCGAGTACCATAGATAATCGCAGTCATAATGTTATTTATGATCACACGTGACCTGGCGTCGAGTGACCTCTTGCTTTTATACAACAGTAGTTTACAAGAAAGTAAGGAAACAAACGAAATCATAGTGGTCTCAGGGCTGTAAACGAAAATTCTCTCTCAACCTCGACCTCGTGCGGACCTCGTGCGGACCTCGTGCGGACCTCGGGCGGACCTCGGGGTATAAGGTGGACTCGGAGATTGTTGTCGAGGCCAGTTGAGTCCGAGATGCGTCTGCCATTTGTTATTGAATGTCAACGATCCGTTCAAACAGAATAAATCCTTTCTCCTTTCCCCTTTCTCTACATGCCTAAATAAAATCTGCACTCTGATCGGCTAAAACGGGTCCTAAAAAGGTTAGCAAAACATCCATTTAAATGCTCCAGACCACAGGCTGCAGTTATTTTAGCAGCTATGCCAGAGCCCAGAGTTCATCAATAGAGCAAGTAAGCAAAAAACGCTTTTCACTTTTCCCTTTCAGTCCGTTACTTAGTACATTTCACGATATTTTCTTTTACGCTTTAATATAAAATACGCTTTGTGTTAATGATTTTGGATAACTGCACATTAATAACTTAACCCTACCATCCACCGGAGATTATATTTAACTCGTCAGATCATAATCTCTTTCACTCATGAGGGATTTTTTTTGGAACATATCCCCATTCCCGTCCCATGCCTTCTGGAACGAGGTAGCAATTAGACATTAAACGGCTGCGCTGCCCCTTTTTTGCTGATTAACTAACAGCATACGGTTTATATAAAAGTAATAGTCTTCATATTGTATTTAAAGAATCTAAGCTCAGATGGGATTAATCTGTAATGAATTGCAACACAATCCAAACGTGTAACATAGCGGAGCTGCTCTTCTGAGACGCCGTAGTTTCCCTCTTAAATAATGTGTGAATTGAAACGCAAGTCCAGGCTGGCCACATACGAGCAAAGCCGAGCTGGGAGAAAATTGATTCAGAAGCTACGAGATTACAAACAGACTCCATAAGAGAACGAGACAAACCCACAGACCCAGAAACAGCTGCGCTAAGCCGGCGTTCATCCTCAAGGGCTAGATTAGCTCGTATTGTGGCTCCCTGTTGGACGTGCTGGCTTGATGGAAGTATTAGAGGACGGAGATGAGATTTCAGTGATGGACAGCGAGAGGCCTCAGACAGCGACAGAACGAAGATGTGGCTGATCGACTCAGGAGCAGCTCACTCTGATTTATCATTAGTGAACGTTGGATACAGTGAGGAGGCCGAGTTATAACGGCCTAATGAACGTTGGGCGATTTAGGAGCACGTAGCGTGAAAAGAGGCTTTATAAGACACTTCCGGTGGGTAGAATGATACAGAGCTGTCGAGCGTTTTTCTGTTTCTGCCCAGTACAGGAGTTTAGATCCTGGAAGCCGAGTTAGGGTCTCGGCAGAACCTTCTGGACAGGTCAGGTTTAGGTGTGTGATTCAGCACAGTTAGTTCAGTCTTAAAGAGTGGAGGGCCTGCAACAACGTGGTGCAACAACACCGACCCCTACAGGCCTTAAAAAGTATAACGGGTAATACAAATACGTCAGTAAAAAAAAAACGTTTAGGATGCGTGATTTTTCTGTCACAAACGTTATTTAGATCGTTCTTTGATATGGCCTCACAGTAAGAAGGTCCCGGGTTCAATCCCAGGCTGGGCCACCCTGGGTCCTGTCTGCGTGGGTTTACTCCGGGTACTCCGGTTTCCTCCCACAGTCCCACAAAAAATGCGTGTTAGGTTAATTGGTGTCTTTAAAGTGACCCTGAGTGTGTGACCACCCCGTCTAGGGTTGTTCCTTGTTCCAAAGAGCTGCTGGCCCGTGTGGATTAAGCTGAAGATAAGGGATGGATGGAAATATTGATTCACTTTGCATTAACCGCGGTAGGTAGGAACTGCGTTACGGTCTGCGTTGCACACAGACACTTTTAGGACAGAAACGTGAAATGGAACAGCGGCGCTTTAACCTACACATAAATAGCAGGGCCGAGCACCGGTCATGTGGTCCCTTTGACTTCCTACTCGTGGCCCCGAGCTGGATTGACCTATTTACAGGTTTAATGTGTTTAAAGCTTATACTGCATTGCTTGTCCTGGAAATGAATGTTTCTTCAACTGCACTCATTCCCTCTTGGTTGTGTGCAGCCAGCGAGGTGTTTATTTATGTTTATATTCATAAATACGCAAATCCAAGTAAAAAACAAACAAACAAACAAGCAGAAAATAACACAAACAGGGTCGTTCCTAAAGAATAGAACTGAATAAATGATGATATTTATATTTATTAATTGATTTTAATCTACAATGTTTGTTTAATGTTGAAATAGATATTATATCTTGAGCGCAAAATGAAATTTTGCAAATACAGAGTAAACTCATTTGGACTCTTATTACGAGAGCCATAATAATAATAATATAATGAATATAATAATATAAAGTAAATATACTCAATAATAACAGCTGTCAAATTAAGCATATCCCATTTAGGATTCATTTGGAATTAAGGAATGTCTACTTTAAATTGAACTTTCAATTAATTTCTAGTTAAAAGCATGAAAAAGTGGTTGAGACACTTTAAACTGTCCTAATGCCATGCCATGCCATGTTCGATTGGCACGTGGTGCCCATCAGGGGTGCCCCCACACTACATGATTTTGTGAGATGCCATTATTTGTGTCTGTATGGTCAAATTATTTACATGTTCTATAACTAAATGTCCTTTAAAAGCAGTTGTAAATGAGTTATCTGTGCAGAAAATAAACACAGTGTGAAAGTTTTAAACTCCCGGTAAAAAAACCAAACGTGTCAGGAAAAAGTAACGGAACGGGATGATTATAAATGAATATTAATATCCAAAGGCAAATTAGAAAGAAATTAAATGGTTATGGAGTAGAGTGTCAATCATAGTGTAGAAACTCGATGCTGAAACATAATTGGAAAAGTTTTGCCTGGCACCTCCAGAGGGTATTTACAATTTATCTGGCTATTGTAATTATAAAACAAAGTTAATTAATGTGGCGCTGTGGGATTGGAAAAACCCGCATTATTGTTACTTGTGGTGACTCTCACTTGACATTTTCTTTGCCCCAAATGCGCTATTTGCCCCCGCATATATTTATTAATATAATAAATAAGACATGTAAAACTTGCTTTAGTTAGAGTTTAACTTTGTTAACGTCGAACAAAACCCACCATTTGACCAGGGGTGCCCAAACTCTTGCTGAAGTCTTGTTTGCTGAAGCTATTTGAATCTCAACCCCGTGCTTTTTAAAGAATTTATACGCCTCCTCTGAGCCCAGACCATTCAGGCTCTGACTCAATTAGTGAGCAATTCTGCTGCACAATGCTGGATAATTTGCTCATTTGAAGTTTTGTGTGTCGATGAATTTGGCAGATTTTTCCCGCCGTGATCTGGCAACAATAGACCCTTCAGCCGCACTGCCGTGACGTCAGAACCTAGATTTAGTGCCCCACTGTATGAGAGTCATCCTATCTTCATCCACACTCCAACCAAGAGCATGCTGTTGTTTGTAGAGCTACAAAAAAAAAAGTTTGTGAACCCTGCTGGATTAATGACGCAGCGAACGTGGTCGGTTCACTGGCTCAAGTTTGCTCGTGGTCACCGACGACGTTAACTCCAGTTATGCCAATGGGAGCTCTTGGTCTTGGTGAAAAGAATGGGGGTCTCTGACGTTCCTTCAACCTTGCCACAAGCCTCTAAGTATCAAGAACAAGGGCGGGGCTCCTGAGTCTCGGTCCTGGGCAAGGTCTGGAACTGTTTCAGGTTCAGTTTCCCGCCTTTATTACAGAAGAAGCTCGTTGGTTCTGTAAGGTGGGATGCACATGGCAGGCCAGATGACAAGTAGAGTCGCAGCCCCGCCCTGAGGAGCACAGAGTCCGGGGCCTATTCCTGATGAATTTTAGATGTGATTTTTTTGTATTCACTGGATTATTTCCCAGTTTCACCGGGGGCGCAGTCCTTTTCAGGATGGGGGCTAGGTCTATTAGCAAGATGGGAACTTCCCCAGTCCTCCATGTGCCAGACTTTGGTTTCTGCCCGGGCCAGACCTTATGTATGCCTTCCCTGTGGACCCTTCTCTCGGTCTCTCAGGGATCAGATCCTTTTGGTCTGTCCTGCACAACAGACCTGGGCATGCGATGTAACCGTCGGCCCTGAACTTGCCAGAGGCCGGTTTTGAACCGGGTTGCCACCGCGTTTAGAGCACTCTCTCTCATGGGTGAGCTTCCCTGCTTCCCCGATTTACTATTCCGATTCCCATTTATTTCTACAGTCTCTTTATAGAACAGAGACATGCCAGATTTGTTTCTGTACCACTTTTTACAACGGGTAACGTTTTAAAGCAGCTTTACCATTTTAGATTGTAATTTAAGGATTCTAATATCTGAGGCCAGTCCCAAACTGCGCAAGCGGAAAGAAAAGACACCCTAAACGCTAAAAGGCAGAAACCTGGGGAAGACCAAGGCACGCAAAGGGACACATCCTGCTTGAGTGCCTTAGACGATACATGTAAGAATGAAAATATGTATGAAAAATATGTGCATTATTTAGTCCGACACAGAGTCACTTTAGGACCTTGGGTCGTCAGATGGAAAGTCATCGGTGGCACATCGTCCCCTGCCTCCGGGAGTGACCTAACGGGGCATAACGGGGCTGGAGCTGATAACGAACGGAGCTGAAGCGGTGGAACATCATGTTCAGTGTGTGGAGCTGGAACTACACAAGCAGGTGGAGAAAAGAGAAACGGTAGTTAGTTATTGATAAGAGTCTCAAAGCAACTGTATACATTTCTAGATCGACATCCCTAACTGAGCAAGCCTGGGGTGACACGAAAAAAAAAACCCTAAATATGTTAAAGAAGAAACACTGGGAAGACCAAGATGGTAACAGCCAATACTTAAGTTGTGGAGCTGGACTGGAACCAGTGCTGGAAGTACAGCATTTCTATTGCAATTATTATTTTAGCTTCTGCCTATTTTATGACAAATGCATTAATTTCTTACATATAGTTTCAGACGGATTGGATTGGATTGGATTGGATTGGTATGCAGGATGCTGGCACTGCACCACATCCCAAACTGCTCATTGTTCATTAAATAAACCAAATCAATATTAATAGCATGAAGTTTGCTCCTTTAGATTTGTGTTAGAGCTACAAACTGAATGTAGCTTATAAGACATTGAAGCGTATAACCTTACATTATGCAAACTCCATTTCTGAACCATCACACACTCTGCTTTTAAAGATTTTATTATATCTTATTACGCTGTGTCCCCAGGTCTGGTGAAAAAAAAAAGAAAGAAAAATGCATAATACAGGCATTCTCACTAGTGCTCTCAGACTTTTGGCCGCCTCTGTGTAATAATTTACAAAACAATGGCCACGAATTCTCCCGGGCCGTTTTGGGCACGCTCCAGATCTCCAAATCCTGCAACGCTGAGCCAGTTCAGCCTGTAGATCCAAATCCAGATAACATTTCATTTTATTAGCGTGCCTGCAACGTGCGAGTGTGATCAGCGACCCTTAAAAGGTCAACACTGGTCTTATAAAAAGCATATCTCTCTTTCACACACACACACACACACACACAGACACACACACACACACACACACACACACACACACACACACACACACACCTGTGCTCTTAAATCCCACCTGTTGACTAATTGGGGACCTTAAGTTACAAATTGCTTTTTATTTAAAGTTGTCATACATGAACAATGAATATTTTGTTTATATAATTTGTATATATATATGTATATATATTTATTTACAAATTATATATACAAAATATTCAGTGTCCATGTATAAATAATATATGTATGTATTTATATATATACATACATACATATATTAATTGATTATGTGTACAATATTGATTATGTATTTCTTTTCTTAGACCCCCAATGATCCTGACAATGAAAAGTGGGGCTAACAGGTGAAAAAACGTACTTACATATAAACATTAAGACAAATATAATAATAATAAATAAGAATAATAAGATTTTTTACGACCTTATGCTCCATTGGTCAAATAAACCAAACGTAATTTGCTACGTTTGGTTTAGGGAGAAGTAGCTACGCATGCTACTTCTCCAGGGTTTTCCGAAAAGTTGCATACCAATAAGCAGAAAGCACAGGACCTCTTATTTTTGATCTCAGATGAATTCTAATAGATGTTTTATGGTTGTGGGAACTAAGCAGGAGTCCAGCCTTCATCCCTTCTGATGCAGCAGCCCAGTGGGGAGCTGCCGAAAGCACCGTGTAACCACGAAATAAAAAAAGTTTCCTATTAGTGAAATGTGACTTAGAGGACGCAGGGGGCCGTGGTCTAAACCTGGCAGCCATTGATGCTGGATAGATCCACGATGGACCACGGGGGAGGCGGAACGAAGGAGTTTTAGAGTCGTGCACTATGTGTGCAATAGGTGGCAGCTACAGTAAGTTAGTCTTAACTACAGGTTAAAGGGTACAGGATAAGCAGAATGGGTGGTGTTTAGAGGTATTAAACATCATTCTGAAGTAACTGGGCCAGTGGTTTGATACGACTCTTGGTGCGGTGTGAATCGTAGTGCGCCGGGGGAGAAACGTGACCATTTCAGTCAGTTATTAACAAACTGCAGACTTACACAGACATGGGGAAAGTCACTTTTATACGACAGAGCATCGGCCCAGAGCAGCTGTACAAACATTTAGACCTACAACCCCAACCGATGATGCATGACAGCGGAAAGGAAAAACTCCCCAGACCCGAAAGTCCTTGGGTACTGGAACAGGTACTGGAAGAACAACTGGGAGTGACGCCTGTTTGCACAGTAGTGCCTTTCGGGCATCGGACATCACATGCAGATCGAATTATTACCCCAGCTTGTTCTTCTGGCACCAGTACCAGTCCTCGTACCTTTACCCAGACCACACCAGAGGACCCCAAGTCCCCCTTCCTTTCTTCTGTTTGACTGAGGATGCCATGCCACCAAAAACAGTTACCTGGGACTCGTTAATAGTATCTATTCCATTATATATATATATATATTTTCGGTCTATATGTTAGTATTTATTGTATTATCTTTTTTATTATTATTCTATTTCTAATTATTGTTCTGTGTATTTAAGCCATTATTATGAATGCATTTACAATGAATTGATTTCCTAAATATAAAATCTGAGCCTTGGTCCTTGGCAATAACAGATTACTCAGCCATAGCGGGTTCATGGAGGGTGTAGGTAGAAGCAAACAGATGTTCAGGACATTCTCTGGATCTTTCTAGTTACATCGGTCGCTCACTCACTGTGCACGGTATTTCATTTCTCATGCTAAATTTAGACTTTGACACTCATGACAGTGTGCAATAAAACCTCCTAATTTATAGCTGGAATTCGGATATAGCTAGCGGGGTTCAACCAAAATCTATTTGCTCTACATTGTTACAAGATAGCATTCAGGTCCGAAAGGTCTGATAAGTAAACCTGGGATGACAAGGACAAGGAACAAATCCCTAAAATCCATTAAAACCCCTGGAAGATACCGGTTCAGGAGTCTTTAATCCTTATACTTAAGCGCATGCTGTAATTAAAAGATACTTAATTCATACTTCTTCCTAACTCTCCAAGCTTTCAGTCAGGAGGCTTAGTTACGGTCCGCATATTTCTGGATTGGTTATCCCACTTGTGCCCACCCACGCACACACACACACACACACACACACACACACACACACACACACACACACACACACACACACACACACACACACACACCTGTCCTCCTTAAACAATGTAATCAGTGTAAATAAATATATCCTATGTGTTCCTGTCCTCGTTGTGTTGATTGGCTGTAATTTGAAGCCTCATTTTCCGCTGTTTCATTGTGATCTAGCGTTAACCTGCTTCTTCGCTGTGTATCTTCCTGATGATGATAATGGCTCTGCTCGTGATTTCTCTGCCTAAACTACTTTTCGACCCCTGGACGTGCACCCATAAAAGCACTCGGCGCGTACATCCTGCCGCCTCCAACAGCCCAACGTTATCCTTGGCGTGCCTGGTTGTCTTTCAAGATTCGATCTTAATGATAATGTGACTACTTTTCTCGGCTTTGCGATGCGTAATTATGACAGCGAAAGTGCAATTACGGCTGCATTTGGGTGTTTGTCTTGCTTCTGATCGCAGGGGGAACGAAATGAGGTGGAAACACTCGGGCTCGGCGCATCCTGCAGATAAGCGGCTTATCTCTGTTTTTGCAGGTGCTCAGCTCCCAGATCGAATCAGGGAATTCTGCGAGCGTTTCATTGACTCTTGAACTCTTAGGTTAAGGGTCTGCATGCTTTGCTGAAAACAAGTGTCTTTTTTTTTAAATCTGGAATAAGTTTGCTGGATGTCTAAATCGTTAAGAAAAAAAACAAAGCAGCAAATTTTAGTTCCTCTTATCCTGGTCAGGATTGCCGGGAATTCGGTGGGTGCAGGCAGAAGCACACCCTATCCCGAACATTAAAACCAGCTCATTAATATTGTTCAGGTTCCTGTCTTTGAGCCTTCCAAAGCGCAGACCTGTCGAGGCGACCCGACCCCACAAGAACTCTGAAATACGTCCTAGACAGAGATGAAGGAATTCACGAGCTCTGTACGTAACTGAAGGTGCTACAAATCTGTTAAAAAAAATACTCAAGTAGAAGTTGGGTTTAAGGTGTTTCTTTGCACTTTGTTCTTTACCACCTCTGGCCACAGACCAGGGTGCCCCCATATTGTCGAAAATGAACCCATTTTGGACCTATTGCCAGGACCTTGCCATGGGAACACAGGAATGACTCAGTTGGTTTCGCATTAGTCCCTAGTGCTGAGTCATCACAAGACTTGATTAAATACATGTTGAAATTCATGCAGGGCGACACGGGGGCTCGGTGGGGGGGCACCGCCGCCCCACAGCAAGAAGGTCCCAGGTTCAATCCCAGGCTGGGTCCTTTCTCTCTGTAGTTTGCATGTCCTCCCCGTGTCTGTGTGTGTTTACTCCGGGTACTCCGGCTTCCTCCCACAGTCCAAAGACATGCGCGTTAGGATAATTGGTGTCTCTAAAGTGGCCCTCTGTGTGCACTACGATGGCTTGGCGCCCCACCCAGGGTTGTTCCTGCCCTTGCGCCGCTGAGCCTTGGGGTGGGCACCGGCCGGCCCGCGACCCCGTGTGGATTAAGCTGAAAATAATGAATCAATGAATGAATGAAATTCCTGCATGTTTTCCAGCTGCAGGCTTAAAGTTGGAGACGGAGCTGAGCTTTGCTTTCACTGTGTGGTCAGCTGTGAAATTCACTCTCCATCCTTTTCGCTTTTTTTCTCTCACAGCCAGTGATATCAGAATTCTTCTTCTTTAAGGTGCTCGCTGTTATCGGGTTAGAAAGCCGAATGCAATTTAAGTCTTAATTTATGGAACAGCAATTGCTTTAAGTGTAGCAGAGCGAAGAACCGTGGGACGGCAGCTTTACCAGACGCATGCTGCATGGCCTTAGAGGTTGATTGAATAATTAACTGGCAGCAGGATGAGCCTGCATAGAGCAGGAGAGCATCAGGAACCTTAAGCGAAAAGAACACAATAACGCTGATAAAGACGCTGTTAATTACATTGAGAAAACTTTTGACCTGGTGCAGTAATAGCCTGTATGAATCTGCCTCATTCAGCCGTCACAAAGCTACAATTACATAAACTATTGAATCTAATTAAGTCTCGTACAGAGATATGGGCTGACTTGTTACTACTTGTTACTATAACATATAAAATATATATACATTACATTTTTTTTTTACATTTTCTAATATTTATTTGCCTTCTCTTTATTTGGATTGTTACTAAAAACATATTAATTAGATAGCTTAGTTTAAATCTGGATTATATACATTATATACATTTAGTATTTGTTTAATTAACATCTAGGCCGCCCATGGAGGGCGGGTCCCCTGTTGAGTCTTGGTTCCTC
>JAYJMA010059442.1:0-10660 GCA_036873895.1 Parotocinclus cabessadecuia | reverse complement strand
CTGTCTCTCTCTCTCTCTCTCTCTCTCTCTGTCTCTGTCTCTCTCTCTGCTGTAATGATGCTTCATTATCGTCTGACATCTGAAACATGCTGTTGCAGCTACAGCACACACACACACACACACACACACACACACACACACACACACACACACACACACACACACACACAAACCGTGTTCCATCAGTATTTACACCGCGTTTGAGTGCGGTAATATTTGGCTTGGTGAAGACGATACATTTTCATCATTAGCTAATTAATGCAAATCAGATTACATTCAACGGGAATTTCAGGGAAGGTCAGAAAGAAGTTGGACTAATGAGAGATTTCTCGGTTCGACTTTGTTCAGTTGCTCACCGGCTCGCCCAATTATCCCTCCGACAATAATACCACTAGTGTGTGTAGCAGACTTTCGAGGAGGTTATTTAGAATCTGGGCACTCGGTGCTACTGGAACACGTTTTTTGAGGAGCGTAAGAAGAAATCAGGCTGCATTTATCAGGAGTAGCAACAAAGCAGACAGATCCTTCAGCGTGCACAGGTGTCCCTTAAATGTCGCTCCGAAATCTCGGTGTACTTTTCTGCATTAATGCTGCATCACAGAAGCGTAAATGACCTTAACCAAGGGTCCGGACTCGACCCCGAACCATGACAGAGCTTCTGTTTAAGCCAGAAAAAAAGAAGATCAGCCAAAAAAACTGTGAATTCAGACCAGTTTCTACGCAGGACGTTTGGAGAGGAATCTGTAACACAAAAGCTCCGAAAAAAATCAATACTATCAAAGCGACTTTATTGAAAAACAAACCCAAGCTCAGGACCTGGCAACTGACTTTACTTTATTTTACTTTACTCTGGCTGCTAACAGAGCTCAGCTGTTTACAGAGATCAAAGACAGGTTTTTATTTGCTATTAATAACTGTTTACAGCATTTAAGACCTTCGACGTTAAAGCAAATGGACCGAGAATGTATGCTCAGGACCAAAAGCGCGTGCAGTAAGGATAAAGAACATCTTACCACACTGCAGGTTAAGTTCATAGCCAGGAGCTCAGCTTTGTTCCTGCTTAGTGCTGACACACACGCCTCCGTCATGCACGATCCTCGGGCCACTCTGTGTCTCTTGATTAAGTTTTCTCTACGTTTAGAGTTTTGGGACACGGGGGCACACGTCCCTGAAGACGCCCACAACCGTTCATGCATATTTTTCTTTTGGAGTGCCAGGGCACAGCGCAGGAACATCAAAGCAGAACGGCATTTTATACACCTGTGGCCAGTGGAACACATGATTCAGATCATTTGGATGGGCGACCAAATACTTTCGGCAATACATTGTATCTATCCACACTGTGTGGAAGCGACCTGAAGCCGTTTTCATCCTTCTGCACCCGAATCCCTCTCGCTTTTTCTTCCCTTCCATTATTCCTCGCTCTTTGTCTCTTCGCTTTCCCAAAATCCCTGTATCTCCCAGTTCTACAGCTGCTTTATCCCAGACGAGGCGGGGTCGGAGAGAAGGGAATGAGATGAAGCGACTGGGAAAACTAGGAGCGGAAAACGTTCGAGGACTGCTCTGTATTCAGGGGGATTTTTTTTGTCTGATCTGGGCATGATTTTACTCCGGCGGTCACCGGTACAACGTTTACACGCGCCTCCCTCGGTCTCGGTCTTTCTCTTTCGCTCTCACAAAGGGCTGCTATTTGTGCAGTGCAGCATTTCGACGGAGAGACGCTGTAACGCTCGGCAAAACCCAAAATAATTACGGAAGCGCAGGAATGTGAAACGAACCCTACAATTTTCCAAACAGGGTTTGATCGTGAACCGTAGGGTCTGCGCACTGGGCAGAGTTTGGCCTCCGTACCCCGTTTCTCACGTGCACTACCCTATGGGTTCACCTGCTTACGATCGCGCTTCAGTAAATGTCCATTTCGGAGAGAGTTTCTTGTCACAGCCACGCCCACACAAACCAAATCGGTGTTAATGTTAATTTAAGCACCTTGAGTGCCAGGCATGTTGTTAAACTTTGTGCCGGAGTCTCAACTCGCTCCCCCTACTCTTAATCCTGTCCCCTATAGGCTAAACACCAATAAATTAAGAACCGCTCGTAACGAACCTCCATCCCACATCCATTAACTTTAACGGCAGAGAGTCGTAACGATCATAATAAATTATAATGCGACACTAAAATCGGTGGGTTTTTTTCATTCAGTATCTCTGCTGTTGCATCAGAAACATTAAAAAACGAGCCTTTGTATTTACATAACAGTAGCATAAAAGGCCGGTAACAATGATCATCAACGACCCGTTTCACTGAACGTAATGCACGTGCAGAACGTAGGGAGTGGTGATTAGTAGCTGCTTTCCAAACAGCTTTAATGCATTTTATATGTTATGAAAGCAAAACGTAATGAGGCTTTTTTAAAGACTAAAACTAAACCCCCCCCCCAGGCCTGACACACACACACACTGTGCCCAGACCTACTGTAGATCCCTCCATCTCAGATCTTTCTCCAAACCTCTGTCCAAGGTCTTAGGCCAGAGTTTTGGGTTCCTGGTGAAGGGTTGCTAACTGCTGTTGACCAAACTATACCAAAGCGTTGGTCCAATGCAACCAATTATTCAAATCAGGATGTAAAAACACATACTTGTACTTGAATGTGCAGTCTTTAACAAAAGTTTTGGCACCCCCGAGCAATACTATGCTTTGCTTTGTGACTCAACAGGATTAAAACGTCGGTCTGTCACTGTGAATAGGAGATACTGGTGCAAAAGTCTTAAGCCGCCTTTAAATTAGCTATACCATTTTTTTAGCAGCCATATAACGACCGTATATATTTATTTCTCAGTCACTTTACGAGAAGACAACCAGACAATACAGGGGATTTGCATGCAGTGATTAAAAAACAACTTCCCATTGGCTACAGTAGCACATACTGTACTCAGTGAGCTCCAGCGGGCAGGATTTAAAAAAAAAAAAACTTTTTTAAAAGGGTAGCATCCAAGAAATCCCTTTTTTTTCCAAAACGGGATAAGGCTAACAATGCTAAAGCTCCCAAAGATGTTTGGGTCAAAATCGTTATCAAAATCGTTATCATATATCGTAAATATTTTAAATACGGTCCTTATAGTATTGCCAACACCAAATCTAGTGGTGGCCTGAGACTTTTGGACAGTACTGTATCTGCAGAGCCGTACCCGTCCCTGCAATGGTGTGCGTCCTGTGACGCGTCAGCGACCCTGATCAGGAAACTGCCGATCGGGAAAGGTTTGAAGCCAAATACATTAGTTTAACGTACACAGCTGTCTGAGGGAGGGACGGATACACCGGGATCATCTCCCCGCCGACTGTGATGGCAGACGGACGGGGCGGAAAGGCGCGAGTTTCGCACTGGCGTTCGCCCCGACCTTTACCGAATACCCGTGTAAAAATAATAAAAGAGCTTTTAAAACGAACCGCGCCCTTCTCCGTAGCCTTTCCTCTCGCATATTGAATCCCCATTTCTCAGCCTAAATATTTAGCAGTGCTCACTTTCTAGGATTTCACCCAATAACTCAGCAGATAAACATTCCCCATACTGAGCGACGGCACTTTGACTCCCGTTTTGTCTGTTCCCAATCAGACGTAAAGCGATCCCCCGGCTCCGTCTCTGCGTTCGGTACGATTTGGTTTCACGTCGAACTGAAGCCGGATTGAAAACAAAACGTCTGATGAGACCCCGGGAGAAGGGAAAGTGGGGGGCCATGATGACGGGAACCTCTTCGTTCGCTGTTCGGAAATTGCGTGTGCTGTGAACGTATTTTTTTTTTTTTTTAAAGAAACGTACGGAAATCAATCGGTTTCTTTCGAAGCCCGGCCCCGTGCTTAATAACGTCTCTGTTATTAAATACAGATCTAAATAGCTTCCAATGTCACTGTTTTCATGAACTGCACGTCCCTCTGAAGTGCTGCTGCTCCCGCGGAGCCCGTTCCTGCCGTCTGGCCCGTCAGTTAAACAGCTCACATGTCAAAAACGTCTGGCTGCAAGCCGTAATACGCAGCATATTTGCTCCACTTCCTGTGTGAGGGTCCAGGGTTGTCGGACTGGTTACTCGGATCGGCGAGGAGTTAAATATAGCATGGGACGAATCAAACGGAATAAACCCTGCGCTTTTTTGAGCACGCCTTGTGGAAAAACAAACGTTTCCAGAGCTTGAGTCGGCTTTAATTATGACAGGCTAATTACAGATTCGGGCCCAGAAGGGCCGACCTGACAGTCCCGCAGGCCCACACCAAATAAGTCTCCTCATATTATAATTGGCACCTGATACGTATTCAGTTACCGTTCGCTTTATTCAATAAGCACACATAATTGAGGGGCGCCAAAACTTTGGAGCAGTGTTGGGTCACAGGAAACCTAATAATACAAAACTTACAAAACAACTCTTATCTAAGGTAGAAGCCTTCGGGACTAAAAACCTTTGGTGCTCCTTCATTTAGTACATTTTGTACTGGGACACCTGGTAACGGAACTGGAACTGGAACCCTTTTCTGGACCTGGAATCATTGCTTTTACCACTGGAACGTTTTGCTGCTGCTGCTGGTCCTGGGAGCTTTAATATAAGACTGAAAGTTGAGGAGCTGGAACAGATGGCTTTGGACCTAAAACTGGAACCTTTGGTACTGGAAGTCATAAGATTATTTATAGAGCTGGAACCTTTGGTACTGGGACTGTAATCTCTTTTTCTGGACTTGAGAATCATTGCTATTGCAGATGAAACCATTATGGATGAGGACAGAAGTCTATGGAAGAAGTTCTGTATATATTGGAACCTACTTACAGAAACCTCTTTTTCTGCACCTAAGGTCATTGCCATTGGTACTGGAACTGAAGGTTTTGCTGTTGATGCTGTAAGATTTCATACTGGGACTGAAACCTATTATACTGGGAGAGTAGTAACAGCTTTGTCACCCAAACTAATGCTGTAGTTCTGGAACTGGAACTGAAACCTTTGCTCCTGCCGGAAGCTTTTATAGCGTGATGGAGCTGGGACAGATAGCTGTGGTACTAAAATTAAACTCTTTTTTTTTTTTGTACTGAATCTAGAACCGAAGCTTTTGAAACTGGAACTGTAACCCTTTTTTGCCAGGACTTTTCAGGAATGTATGGTACTGGAAATGTTAGGCAAGAACTGTGAACTTTGGTACTTGATGGTCTGTCTGAACTGGAATATATGGAACCTGCAACTGGAACCTTTCTACAAGAACAAAAAAGTTCTGCTTTGCTTGCGAGATATTTTGTACTGGAACTAATAGTTTGGAGCTGAAACCGGAGCTTTTGGTACTGGGACTGTTTTGTAACAGGAACCTTCTTCTCTGTATCTATAATATATGCAAGTGCATCTGGAAACTTTGGGACCGGAACGGAACCTTTCCTACTGGGGCTGAAAGGGCCTGCACTGGAAGCTTTGGTACTGAAACTTATACTGGACTTTTTGGAACTGCGAGTTGAGCTTTTGGTACTGAGATTGTAACCTCATTATGTAGACTTTAGGCAGGTGGAACCTTTGGAAATGGAAGATCTGTGCTACTGGAACTGGGACAGAAGCCTTTGGTATTTAAACTGTGCATTTTGGGAGTGAAAATGAGACATGGCACTTAGGTACTGGAATCCAGACATTTTGAGTCTTTGCTACTGGGACTGGGCCTTTTAACCTTTTCTACTGGAACTGAGAGTTTTGAATGGGGAACAGAGATGCAACTGAATTGATTCATGACTCCCAACCTTATTATCCTGTATTTTAGAAAAGTCGGCCCCTCACCCTGATACTGTACCAGACCGTTCTTCATTGGTGGAAGAATCGGGACTGAACAAGTTCCCCATGCAGGCACAGAAGCTATTTTTAATAAAAGCTGATGGAATGAAAACAGTTCCCGACACTGGCCGGTCCTTTTGACCTGCTGTATGACGCATTCCTCATCTAGGGTGAACGACGTGACCTCGCTTTAAGAATGGAAACATTTTTGGATACCACCCACAGTGTGTGAGGGGCCGAGAGTTCAGGTCTTAGTGAAACTTCATGTCTGACCTTCGGTTGCCTCCGAGCGTCTGTTTGAGTTCAGACTCGGGTTCGAGCGGCTCGGATCTGGCTGTGAGAAGTGAATTCAAATCGACAAACAGAACGAGCATTTATGAAATCCCAAAATGGGATACGGGTGAAAAATATAGTCCTAGAAGAGAAAGTCTAAAGAACTGGAAGTTTTGGTTCTGAATCTGGAACCCTTGGTATTGGAAGGTTTGGCTTGCAAATGAAAGAGCAGGTTTTGGTACTGGGACTGGGAAGTGTCAAAACAGAGGCTTTTGTTACGGGATAGGGAACCGTTGCTACAGGAACTACAGTGTTTGCAACTGGAAATGGAGGTTTTTGAACAGGACATGTAGTATAGTTCTAGAATCTGAAGTTTTGGCACTGGGCCTTCAGCATTTGGTACCAGTTCCCCCGGACCCCTTGATAATGTACTTTCACCAGTCTTAGGAATTTGGGGTCATGGACCTGGAAGTTTTTAAACTATTACTGGATGTAACATAGCTGCTACGAGAACTCAAAGTTGTGGTACGGTACTTGGAAAATTTAGTACCGAATCTGGAACATTGGATCTGATACTGGAAAAGATTTTCCAACTGGATCTTGAGCATTTAAAGCTGCAACTAATATTTAGAAGTTGTCTTTGTTCGTGATATAAGATATAATAATAAGAGTTATTACATGTACTGGAACCGACTGATGGTTAGTTCTGGAACTATTGGTAATTTGACAGGATCTTGAGCATGGAAAACTGGAATTGGACATCTCAGGACTGGGATGTTTTGGCACTGCATCTGGAACTGAATACCTTTTTTTACTGGAAGGGACAGGTTTGTACTTTATGTAGAGCCTTGTTTACTGGAGCAGAACGTTTAGTACTGGATCTAATCTTCTATTTCTTAAAAGGTTTAGGTTCTGAATCTGGGGCGTTTAAAACTAGAACCTGACACCTTAATACTGGGAAACCTGAGACTTGGAACTGGAGTCTTTGTTACTGGAATGGCATGCCTTGGTACTGCATCTAGATCCTCTGGAACAGGAAACATTGTTGCTGGAAGAGATGGATCTGGTACTGTATTTGGAGCCTTTTTTTACTGAATGAGAAAGTTTGGGTAATGGATCTGAGGCATTTAAACTCGTAACTGACCCCTAGAACTGGAACTGGATAGAGAACATTTTTGCTAAAAATGTCAGAGCATCTGTTTGAACCCAACAGTGCGAAGGGCAAATCCTGGGATCGAGCTGCTGTTTTTTTGCTGCAGGAGCTTGGATTCATCCCGACGAACTGAAATTTATAAAACACAGTACGTCCGTTTGGCAGAAGGCCACGACGGGACGCGGGTAAAATATTCTGCCTATTATTCCTGTGCTTTATTAAAGGCTCTGGATCTAGGCGGAATTGATTAAGCCCATCTATCACCGGAGAAATTTCCTGCTCCATACAGAACCTACATTAAGGTGGCATTTATCTGACCCCGTGTGAAGGTTCTTGACACAGAGCCATAGGAGCACGACGGGAACAAAGCCGTCTTTCAGCGTTCCCACTCAAGCCGGTTCCTATTTAGCACGCGTCAACGGGAGTCCTAAGACGGTGGAAGGAAGATGGAAAAAGACAAGCAGGAGGTGCAGATGGAGGGTGTTAACACTTTTCTGACGGTCCTAACGCACTCCAGCTTGTACACGGAGGCCCACAGGTCAGCGCCAATCATCGCCTTACCTGTCTGGACCATCTTCATAAACCAAGAGCAGGGAAACTCTTAGCTGATCGCAGGTGTGAGGGAAATAGTTTTATCTTGACCTGACCCGACAGCTTTAAATAACGTCTTTGATCCAAAAACAGACCACCAAGGTCTTACAGCAGGAACCGATTGAGAGCTACCGTTCAGGAGAGATGTCCCCAAATATCAAAACAGAATGAACTATGCTCCTCACCCAGATTCCCACAATGCACCTGGATTCTACGGTTACAGCTTCCAGGGGCCATCCAAGAACTGTACAAACAGGAACTAATACAGTTTCTAGAAGTTCTAGATCATGTGGATGAAGAGTAATGTAGCTACAATGTCCGCTGCACTGAATAGCAAAGTACTCAAAGTACTAAAGGTTCCAGGTCTGAAATCTGTTCATGCTTGCCATTATCAGGACCTAATGTCATAAGGAAGAAGTCAGTAGAACACTCGGGTGCTTCAATCAACCTCCTTTGGTACCAAAGCAAGTACTTTTGGTACTGGAACTGTTGGCCTGATAATTATGCAAGTAAGGGAATTTGAAGTTTTGGCACTTTATATACAGTCGAATCGGGTTAATGGGGCCACATCGGGACTCGTTCTGGTCCTAATAACCGGCTGGTCCGATTAATCGAACATGCCCTATGTTACAAGACGGGACGTGCTATAATTTATATAACATATTAAATGTTTATTAAACCTTTATTGTACGATTTACACGTATAGCGAACGTACAAACAAGAACTGCTGTTGCTTACTAACTTTGTTCATCGAATAATAAATTTGCAACCAAGTTTTTGGAAACGATCTACAACACAAAGTATAGATACTCAGCATGCAAAGTAATAATACTGTAAAAAACAAGTTCGTACTAAATTATGTGTGCATAATGTATGTATGTATGTATGTATGTATGGCTAGTCTCGAAATGAACTTGTGTGTGGACATGACCTTGCGTGTGTCGCAGAGATACCGATAGCGACGTTAAAGAAGCCAAACAAGCAAACCACAGCCGAAAGTTAAGAGAAGAAGAAAATAAATAAATCAAGATATTGCATACATAGATACATACATTAAGCACAGTAGAATTACCAGCAATGGTTCGCAGCAATTCACAGGAACAGGACAGGTATAAATAATGCACTGAGCTACAGGTGCGCTCATCATGGCAGAAGGAGGACATGTGACCGTGTCTAGAGCTCCTGGAGTCCCCTGTGAGATCAGTGAAGGAGGAAGAACTGGGGAGGGGTGTGTGTGTGTGTGTGATGCTGCTCATATGGCAAGTAGCAAAAAAAAAACCTCTGGGTCTGAGATCTGATGTCTTGAGACGGGAATCAAGCTCTGACTTACAAAACAGCATCTGCTTGACTTTGTATCCAGCATGATCGCTGATGACCAGGAGTTAAATCCTCCATGGCCATCTGTGTGTGCGTGCGTGCGTGCGTGCGTGCGTGCGTGCGTGCGTGCGTGCGTGCGTGCGTGTGTGTGTGTGTGTGTGTGTGTTTGTTTGTGTGTGTGTGTGTGTGTGTGTAGGCACCATAAAACCTGCCCATCAACTATAATTGCTACAAGTGTTTTGCCCTTTATCAGTCTGAAGAGATAAGGGAGATAAAGGACTGGACTCTCTCTCTCTCTTTTTATTGTAGTTGCTGCTGAAGGACAGGTGGGGGTGTTACATCTGTTCTGCAGCAGTAATAATTAAGGCTGTTAAGTCTCATTAAGGCAGTGATATGCCACCCAATTAGCACTAATAATGGGATATGTGTAAACAAGTCTATTCACATGGTGTGGCTTTGGCATTTTTTTCACGGCACTTTTTTTTTTCACTTTTACAAACAAGGGCTGGACAGCAGACGAAGCACGATGCTGTGACTACAAAGCTCTGCTCTAAGGGCTAAGGGCTAAACAAATGAAGGCGCTGCCAATTTATTTAGGAAAAGAGTCGATTCGTTGTAGCAATTAAACCTGAAAAGACTTGATCATCATCACTTACCATCTATGATTAATGATGCCGTGACCGTCTGTATGAATAAAGCATCAGTTGTCTTGGATAAACTACATCACCCACAATTCCATGCCAGCTATTCAGAAATGTTATATAAGAACTAGAAGATTTGGTACTATAACAGGAACCTTTGCCCATATCTTTGATATTGGAAGTAATTCCTCTATTCATTCATTTCATTCGGTGTGCTGAAGGAATTGCTGTGGACAAATACGGCTCAGTCTTCTTCGTGGATGGATCTGCTATCCGCAAACTCCAAAATGGCATCATCACCACCGTGATCGGGTCAAACGCCATCACAACCAGCCAGCCAATCAGCTGTGACGCTTATACTGACATCACCCAGGTGAGACACACCAACCTTTCCAAGTAGTTTAATCCTGTAGGGCACTATGGTTCTATGGGACAAATGTACTGAGTGGAAAACCTTTAGGGCAGTTTTTTTTTTGTTAATAACTGCTGTAAAGCGACCTTGGGCTTGAGAAAGGCGCTATATAAATTAAACTTATTATTATTAGATTCTATAGAGTAGGTCTAGCTATTTTTGTAATCCTGTAGGACAGGCATAGTAGGTTTCATCATATAGAGCATTTGTAATAGGTTAAAACCTATAGGGCATATGTAAGATTTGTAAGTCCTATAGGGCATGTGTAGCATTTTAAGTACTATAGGGCATGTAGTGTTTTTAGTCCTTTAGAGCATTTGTAGTATCTTTTTAACAATTTAATTGGAAGATATAGCCACAGTTACACCATGAGAAATTAAAAAATCCAGCCAGACTGAAATAGTCAGGTTTTGGTATAATACACACACACACACACACACACACACACACACACACACACACACACACACACACACACACACACACACAC